>JAMKPZ010002065.1:0-64178 GCA_024699675.1 Amphibolis antarctica
CATGAGAGAGAGTCTTTTGAAATTTCACCTGCTGATGAGAGAGAGTATTTTTAAATTTCACCTGTGACATGAGAGAGAGTGTTTTTAAATTTCACGTGTATGAGAGAGAGTGTTTTTAAAATTTTCAATTTCAACCGTCGATCTCACGATCGACGGACGCCTACAGAAGTCCTACAGAACTCGTGCCCCCATTTTTAAATTCTTGTTATACAAGATTTTACGTAACATTTAATGCTTGAAACATTCCTTTCGCATCCAGTACTCCAGCAGTCGAAATCAATTAGATCATTTGATACTTCACAAATGCCGATGCATTCTGTCTCATTGCAATCAAATATGTATTTGCAATTTACAATATGAATTGATGGTAGAAGAACTTCATGGTGTAAAACAGCATAAATGCTTGTTCTTGTAAGTTCCCACACGCAGCCAAATTCACACGTACAAGATCCGATGTGTCTTTTTTTTCATGTAACGTATGAGTTTGATTTTCAGAGAGGATTTGTCTTTAAAAAGTACTAAAAATAGTAAAAAAAATGAAAAATAATAAATCAAATTTTTCATTATCTTTTACCCTTTTTTGTATTTTTTAAAAGTATAAATGTTAAAATTTTATTTCAAATCAATTGGTAATGAGTAGATGAATTTTTTATACATTAAGTTTAATTTATTCTTTACCTTTATTAACGTGAGACTTTTTTTTTACACTCTCTCACTTGTGATATATATATATATATTTTTATGCTTATAAGTATTCACAAGTGAATATATATGAAATGACTTTGATATATATTAAAATTTTATTTCAAAATTAATTAATGATAAGTAAAAAGAAAATTTTATATTAAGTTTAATTTATTCTCTATATTTCATTCTCTATAAAAAGTTTTTTTTTTTACAATAACCTTGAGATTTGGGTTGATTGAAAAATGGAAAAAAAGTTTCTTGATTTTTTAGTTTTACGTGTCGTTTAAGAAATTTTAAAAAAATTTCAAAATTTCTCACAATATAAAAATCAACATTTCCTCCTTTTCTTCACTTCACCTTCTTCGATTTCTTGGAAAAACTCACTCATGGTGTTTGGAAATAAGATGGAATTAGGGGAGGTGTGAGTTCATGTTTTTTATTGTACGGTATAATTTTTTATTTTATTTTTCTTAATTTTTATTAAACAAATAGTGTTAAAAAAGTAAACCTATAAAATCGACAAAAATGATTAAAGATAAGATTATTTTTATTATTTCATATTTAAGTATTACGGTAAAAAAAATTTATTACAATTACTATTCATATATAATAAAATATCATATATCATTAACTTTGTACAAGAAAAATTTTATCAAACATCGTTACCAAATACAACCAATGTCCCCCTCATGTCACTCATTCACACCCTCCATTAATGTTGCATCGTACATTTCCTCTTTAGGTGTATTTATTGTAGAGGTAAAATTAGATTAAGTAAAATTTATGTTTTTCAAAAATTTATATGATTTATGATATAAGTATTTTTTATAATTTTTAGTATAAAATGTTAAAAATTATTTGATAAATATTATTGTAAATCATTATAATGCATAGTAAAAAACTAAGATACATAATGAAAAACTCTTAACCAAAGAAGGTCTTCGTATCGTTCCCCATCTCCCTCCACCATTCGTCTACGTCACACGCCCACCACATCGTCTACACCCGTTAAGGCAATTTTGCTTTAAAAATTTTGATTTTGAATCATCAGTCTAGACTTGTCAAACGTGTCGTGCCGGCACAACCCACAAAGCCAACAAGCTGACCCAAGTACGGCCCATTAGCAAGAAAAACACCATTTGTGCCGGTCAATGGCACGATATTGACCGACATGAATTTTTTCATTAATTTATTATTTATATATATTTAATATTTACTTCAGACTTCAATTTTTCACTTCTTCCAGTCTTTCTTTATTCTCTCCTCTTCTTCAGTTCTTCCCTTTCCTTCTTCGGCTCTTCTTCCTGAGACTTGGTGGCCGACCCAGGCACTTCGACTCTTCCTCTTCTTCTTCTTCTCTTCTTCAAGCTTCAGTTCTTCACTTCTTCTGGTCTTCCTTTCTTTTTCTCTCCTCTTCATTTTTTCCCTTCCCCTCTCTGACTCTTCTTCCCGAGACCCAGCGCCGCAACTCAGCTACCAGCCCAGGCACTTCGGCTCTTCCTCTTCTTCTTCTTCTCTTCTTCAGACTTCAATTCTTCACTTCTTCTAGGCTTCCCTTCTTCTTCTCTCCTCTTCTTCAGTTCTTCCCTTCCCCTCTTCGAGACTTCGGCTCTTCTTTCCAAGACCCGGTGTCACGACCCAATGGTGGGCCTAAGCACTTCGGCTCTTCCTCTTCTTCTTCTTCTCTTCTTCAGACTTCAGTTCTTCACTTCTTCTAGTCTTCCCTTCTTCTTCTCTCCTCTTCTTCAGTTCTTCAATTCCCCTTTTTAGCTCTTCTTCCTGAGACCCAGCTGCTGGCCCAGGCACTTCGACTGTTCCTCTTCTTCTTCTTTTTTACTTCAAACTTTAGTTCTTCATTTCTTCCGGTCTTCCCTTCTTCTCTCATCTTCTTCAGTTCTTCCAATTTTCCTTTCCCCTTTTCGACTCTTCTTCTCGAGACCTGACGCCACGACCCGGCTGTTGGTTCAATAACCCGACAGCCGTCCCCCTCGCCCCCTCCGACAACCCACATCGTAGTCTCGTGTTGGGTCGGATTGTACTTATTTCATGTTAGAATTCGTATCGTGTCGACACGACACGAACTACCTAAGGGTCTAATCCAAACACAACTCACGACATGAATAATTATTATTCATGTCGTGCCATTAACCGACACAGTCAAATCATACTGGGCCGGCCCAACACGGCCCATTGACAACTCTTTTTATTTCCCATATGTTGCTCTGCTTTTCCATAAGAGCAGCCCTCTCCATCCCTAACTTTTGATGGAATAAAGTAGCCATAGCATTTTCCATTCTTCCATCAAAAAGAGGTGGTGGTTCCATTGACATTTGAAAATTAGATTTTCTTAATGTACACAAATAACAATCAAATCAATTTTTCTTTTCTTTTTTTTCTTTTTTTTTCCATTTTTGATTTTCTTAATAAGTCGATTTTTATATCATGCATTATTTTTTATCTTGTATGACTAGCATTAGCAAGAATTTATCTCGTACACTGCTCCCGGTTCTATTTAGCTTGATATTTTGTATAGATATAGGTTTAAATGCTAGGGAAATAATGCAAATTTAATACAGGAAACTAAACTAATATGAATATAAGTTTTTTCTAAAGATTTCCCTTTAAAGTGATTTGATGTGCTCGAATGGCATTTGAACATTGCCTGAGAATTTATTCTTGGGTCCACCTCATATATTCTTAAATATCTCCTTTGGCAAGCCCCTACTCCTATCATTTCTGACATTCGACAAATGGCATTTTCTCTGGTACAGAAATGCACCCATGATAAATTTGTTTCAGGTACATGTAGTTAAAGTTTATAAAGGAAAAAAAGAAGTGTAAAACGCCAACGGTTTGTACAAGTGATTTTTCTTTATTCTATAAGTACTTGGGAACAGGTAAGCTGAGTTCAAAACCAGTATCACCAACCATTTTCAAAAAATAAATAAATAAAAGTAGAGATTCTTCAAATTCAAAGTTCACTAAAGGAAAAAGCTGGAAAACTTGAGGCCATTTTAAAGATTTTTGGAGGCAAATGTTTTTAAGTGATAGACAATAGACCAAGGCTGTTTGCTTGTGTGAAGGAAAGATACCTGCAATATATTTCCTATAGAAAAAGAAATTCACCACACAAAAAAAAACCCACGATGCAGGGAGACTTGATTTTCTTCAGTAGTAGATGGAAAAAGTGCGGTGATATTGCAATGGACTGCAGACTCCACAAGACCAGAGCCAGAGGTCTATTTCGATACTTAACACCTGAGAAGAAAAATGTTTCTCATTAGTTACAGATGTTTTCATACAAGCATGAAATGCTATTGTTCGATTCCAACAGCCAGCGTGATTGAGGATGGATGGAGCAAGCATCAGTGTCTTATAAGTAGAGAATTTACCTGCTTCCCAAGTTTTACCTCCATAAGATTCCTCAATTTTTCAACAGCTTGAATAGAGCAAGCACGAATCTCAACTTCCTGCTCAGTGCCAGCTACAATCTCACTGGCGGAATCAACAGCAATGGATAAGTCACGACTGTACTTTAACACACCAAGCTGCCTTAGCACTGCAGGAACGATGTAGTCTGCAAATATTGTGATGGAGCTTATGTCATGGAAATATCCATATCCTTGGCCCTTGAAAGCACCCCAAAGATCAGCAACAAATATCTGTGCTCGTTTGTACAGAAAAACTTGGTGACCTTTATACAAGGTATGGTCACGAAAACCTGAAACAAAAAAGGCTTGGAATCAAATAAAGCCTCTAGTTGCATAATAGATATATGTGCAATATCTAGCCAGACAATAAAAACAAGTTAGATCTTAAACATTTGTTACCAGGAAAATGTTTCGTAATAATTGAAACAAGAGTTTCAGCAGAGTTCCCACAAGATTTAACAAGATTAGCTGCTTCTCCCTGGAAGTTTCTTTCCAGTTCTAGTCCCACCTGAATATTATGGGAAACAGAAAAGATTATGAGGGTAATACAAGATCTATCAATAATAAACTAGAATTTTATAACTAATGTGTCACTGATTTCTACACCTCATGCAGCAAGCGTACACGTTCATCCTCTAAGGGAAGAGGTCTTGGCCATTTCAACAGCTCCCGCAGTTGAAGACCTTATGTTCAAGATAACGCATTTATACTTTGCATCAGTTGACCAAATCATGAATGCTTATTTCCCCAAGTAAAAGCTAACATGCACAAAGAAATTGGTTGATAGAGATTGAGGTTTAGAGAGACAGAAACACATGCATCTATGACAAATAAAAACCCTGGTTGTGAGTACCAGTATATTTCTGCAGATTGTGTGCATCAAGGGCTGAATGATCACGCTCCAAAGCTAGCTTCAGTCCCAAAGCAAGATGGTCATAACGTAGGTCTTTATCTAAAATAAGTTTGTAATATGAATCAACACTAGGTATCATGGACAGAGCTAGCAAGGGAAACTATACTTTGTCATATGAAACAATTTGAAATAAAACATTAACTCAATGAATGCAATTTAAATCACATAAACCACAAGATTAAGTTGTCATTTTAAGAAAGAATTGTTATTGTTGACAATAGTCCTATGAATAGTCAAAAGAATGTGGACAATCAGGTAGGATCATATATCATGTTTCTACTTAACAAAACTGCCGTGGAGGCTGTGGAGAATGCTCTGACAGATGGGTGGGTCTATAGCATTTCACAGAGAACGTATTTGAAATGGATATTGAAGAAGTCTTGCACGAATGCAAATGCCATTTGAACCTCCTTCAGACATTGTTTTCCTTCCACGTTCTCTGCAACTACATGGTTTGGACTGTAGGAAGGCAGTGGAGCACTAAAAGACAACTTTATAAAATTAAGAACAGAAAATACAACATAATAAATAATGAACTTACAGTATAGAGAAACCAATATTTATGCATGAAGCCAATATATTTTATATATTTTTAGTTGCATCACAATTTATTAAAAGTTAGGCACAATTGAGTGGAATGTTAGTATCATAGGAGTAGACATTATGAGATGTACAATAATATTAATATTTCATCATAGTTACGTTCATATTTCACAAAGAAACCCTCGATTGTATTTTTTGTTTTCATATTTAAGTACTTAGGATTCTAGTTGAGCTGCCACCTCAACTCTTGGTAAGCCTGCCACAGTTATCTCATCCTTCATCATGATAATCTTGCAATACTAATATTTTACGCTACATTACTTATTCTAGATCCTTGCCCCATTGTTTACGTAAAACATGAGTCAAACGAAAAGCAGGGAAAAACATCTAAGGATTAACAATTTCAGAAACTACGTAAAGAAATAAGAGGAATACATAATGCTCGAGAAAAGGCAAACATAAGTAAATATGATTTTAATTTATAGTTTTACTAGTATTTCATTATTCGGAAAAGTTGATAAACCTGGCCAAAAGCAGAAGTTCAACGCATCTAAGACAAGTAGATATTGAACAGTAAGTGGCCCATCATCACAAAAGTGAATCCCCTCAAAATTCCATTCAACTTTTGGGATCGAACCTTGGATTCCATCTACCACTTTCTCTAGACCTGGAAATATTCTAAAACATTAGCATGCATCACTTATAAAAGGGTATATATTGATGAATGGCTTTTACATTCAGATGTTCTGCATTTTGCAATCCTGAGAATGCACATTTAGAAATTAATGGAAAATACCAGGAATGAGGACTAACTGGCATGGTGGGATAAGCATTAACTGTATGTTCCTGAGAAAATGAAATCAACCTCAATTTATGAGATAATTTTATTAATAGAATTCTGTTTGTATACACCTCCTCCAAATGAAATCCCTCTTCTAGTGCTTTATACAATAATTTCGTAGTTTGGATCAATCACAAGAACACAAGTGCTATTTGATAATCTACACAAGAATTCTGTTTGTGTTCTTAATAGAAGTCGTTTCATCTCCATTTTGGACAAAAAATTCGTAGTTTTCGTTTATAAAATTTTTATTCTTGCAGATTTCTACCGAAAGCATGATAACTTCAAGAATTATCTCTACGATCCAAAAGCCTATCCAAACGCCACCACCTCCTCGGTATCTTGAAAAAAACAAAAACAAACCTCGTAAGGAAGACACGGAAAGCACAGAAATGCAGAACACGTGAAGCAGCATCACGCACCGCGAAAGGGGAGAAAAACCACGGAGACCAAGACACAAGAGCGAGAAAGAGGCGGAGGGTGAGGGGGATGGGATGGTAGGGACGGCCAGGACCTGAGGAGTCGATGGAAACGTGGGAAGAGTGGAAGGCAACCCAGGCAGAGGTAGCCCTGACGTCATCCATGGCGGTGGCGGTGGCGGTGGTGCAGACGCAGGTCGAAGTCGACGGAGATTGAGGGAAGATTGCGTATCCGTCCGTCCGTCCGTCCGTGAAGTTCGTTCTCTGCTCCTGCCGGCGGTTTCCTCGGCGGATGTTTTCCCGCTACGAAAATCCCTGTTCCCGTTGCGCTTTGACTTCGTGCGTCCGCGTTGCCGAACGGGGACCGTCCGATTTCCCAAACCACCCTCGGAGGGTTTAGGGTTTATAAATCTATAAATTCGTCTGCATCTTTTCCTGTGATATATTTTTTTTTTACATCGATCAATTAATTAATAAAAATATCATGACTTTAATTAATCGATACATTACATTTGATTATAAAAATACCGCAATGTTGCTCAGATCCATTTCTTGCAAGGGTAGGTATTATGTATCGTAATTATTTATCACGTATTTAAGTTTTTAACAGTAAATTTTATCGAAAAAAATCAAATCTTTCACAAATATTAATAGATGATTTGACCATATTAGTATGAAATTTGAAGGTAAAATAACATATTTTATCGATTATTTTACGTATTTTAGAAAGGAAAAAACTCCTTACACGGGTAAAACAAAGTATTTTATTCGATAATGTATTCATTATTTTATATATTTTATTTATTAATCATTACAAATTTTAAAAAATAATATCATAATTATTCTGTTATAAATGATGTATTTTCTAAAAAAAGTAAACATTATCTTACATACTTTTTACACTGTAACAAACAAACTCTTAGAATACATGGATCTTGCAACAACACTTAAATTTGGAAAGAAACAATAACAATGACATCTTTGAGTATTCTTTGCTGAAATAAAAATCGTGAAATTCTTTTTAATTATCCTTTTATTTGTTTCGTTGAAGTAAATTTTAATTTTTTTTTATATTTTCCGATCATATAAAAGTCTTTGCTTTCTTTATTTTCAAACCTCACCTTCTTTGACTTTAGAGTACGTTTAGGGTTACATTTTTTAGCTATATTATTGTACATTGTAGTTGTGTATAATAAATTAATTAAATAATAATAAAGTGCATAATAAATTATGAGATAATAATTTATATATAAAAATTTATTATATAAGAATGAAAAAGAGCTAGCCAAGTCAGCAAGAACAAGATTTTAATACAGAATAGAATGATATATTCTGTGAAGGTAATGAATAAAATCGTAAAGTGCCTGACATTAGGTGATCTAAAGTTATAAACATATTTACTAAAGTAGTCACACATTAAGTAGTTGAGCACATAATGGATACAATTTTAACATCACTTGTATGGTTAATTTTGGAGAATGTAATTTGTGCGTGCCTCAGCTATGGACAATTACAATATCAGAAAAGGAATTGTACAATATATTGATTTATAAGTTATTGTCTACTATGGACAATTATAATACTAGAAAAGGAATTGTACAATTGATCTATAAGTTATTGTAGACCACAGACATGGAGTTTATTTGTATACGTTAAAAATATAAGAAATAAAAAAAGAAAAAGAAGAAAAATTAGAAAAAGAAAAAAAATTAAAACTATTTGTGCATATTATAGGAATTTTGAAAAATTAATTTAAATAAAATTTATAAATATTCTATATTTTAATATTTTAAATATAATTTCACATTTATTATGTAACTATGAGTTCAACAATGGTCGAAGAAAGTTGAATAAAATGCATGAGGTCAAAAGAGTATATCGTGATGAAATTTTTATTAATTGTAAGATTTTTCTTTACGGAAAATGATGAAAAAAATTTATACCTGTAATGATGAAAATTTTTAAAAAATTTTACACTAAAAAATTAAAAACCTTTTTCAAAATTTTTCTTTTACAAGATTTCCAAACTTTATTCGTCCAACGGTGACAATAATGTCAGTTGCCAATTCAAATGCGACGAACCTGTGAGAATGAGTTTTACATTTTATAATAATGGTTTCTATTGTGAGAAAAATAGTTTTACATTAAAATCTACAAATGAAATTAAAATTTTTATATTATTTGTAAATTTTTTCTTATTAATTAATTAATTTTAATAAAGTAAAATTTACATAATATCAAAGTCAATTTACACACATTACATGCAAAATATTTGTACGAAACTCATATTGAAATTGATTATCATTATATCATTTATAAGTTTTTTTATTAATCAATTAATTTTAATAAAATAAAATTTATAATCAAAATAATAATACCATCTTCTACTCTTGAAAATAAATGCGGCCATGTAAAATTTTGCGGAAAAAAAAACTCTTCAACCAAGCAAATTAAAATCTGTAATTCGTCAACCTTCCTCAGATATTGCTATGACTAATCATCTGTTTTCTTAATTTTAATTTTAATTTTAACTTACATAAATTTTTATATATTATCGTTATTACGTAAATTTTTATATATAAATTTCTATTTTCTAATTTACTATATAATTTTAAAATTATTTATAAAATTACTCTAACTTTAACTTTTTATAATTATTAAAATTAAATTAACAAACGACACCTGTAAAATTGAGAAGGTTCAACCGACAACTCCTACCCGCAACCTCAACCGGACACTTCAGCTTTATTTAAAGGTGGTCGCCTGCGCCTGAAAAAGCTTCATTTTTTCTTCTTCTTAAAATTCGTTCAGTCAGATCCTTAAACCCACTTCACTGTTCTTTTGATTTTGTTTCGGTATATAAAAGGATCAAAACAAACGTTGGCATAAATTAGCTTAATATACAATACATTAGCCATAGATTTTTTTATTAGATGACGATAGTAAAGACGATGAGATGGGCCGCAGCATCATGAGCCTGAGCCTGAACCTGGGCTTGGACCTGACTTGATTTATTGTTTATGATGTCTGCTTACAGACAAGACAACATGACGAAAACACATCTCAAATAATAATAATTTCATCAAGCACGCGTGATGTCGTCGACCCCACGTAAGGGTTTAGGATTTACGTTAATATAAAAAACTTTAAATTATAATTGTAAGATATTTATGCTTTTCCTTTTTTTCATATAACTTTCTTATACAAATATGTCCTAAAAAATAAAATAACTATTTTATTTTTAATTTTTTAAATTATGTCAATTAGGTATTAATAATTATTTTTACTGTTAGTATCAACCTCATTGTACATAATAAGAGTCAAAGTAGATTGTGCGAGTTAATAAAATTTTATGACTTGATGATTCATCTAAGAAATTTAAGAAATTAAAATTTAAGAAAAAAAAATATTAGGAAATGAGAAATTTTTAAAATTATTCGTGTACGTTGCATAAATTCTTGAAAATTAATTTTAAAAAATTTATAAATATTCTATATTTTAAAATTTTAAATTTGATTTCACATTTTTTATGTAACTATGAGTTTAATAATGATTCAAAGGAGTTGGGCAAGACACACGAGGTTAGAAGAGTATATTATGATGACATTTCTCTAAAACGTAAGAATTTTCATAGCACAATAAGTAAAAAATGATAGAAAAAATCTAGACTTAGATGAAAGAATTTTAAATTTTTTCATATTTTTCTGAGGTGTACAAATAATAGAAAATTGTAAAAATAAATTTTAATATTTCTATAGGACACAAACCCCCTTGAAATCAACACTTAGCAAAAAAAAAAAAGCGATGAGAGTTAATAATAAAATTCTTTGATATTATATTTATTTGAAATTTATATGAAAAATGTGGAAATGATATTTAACAAGAGATACAAGTCTTTAAAAAGTCCAAAAAATAATGTGAAATTATAAAAATAATAATTTATAATTTTTACTATTTTTTATCATTTTCAAAAATACAAACTCCCTTAATTTATTAAATTTTCGCCCTAACAAATTGCAAAACGTAACCCACGCAATATATTAATAATACATGATCAGGCCACATTATCAGTGATGTAGAAAGAACAATTAAAACTTAAATTGTGCAAGTGATTTCCTCCACTCCAATGACGTTGACTTTGACTTTTTGTGTAATTGACTTTGACCGACGGAGTGTTGGACGGAAATTCATAAAGAAAAGAGAAAAAGCGTTTTCAAATATTTAGCTCCTGGCATTTTAATATTTTAAAATATTTCCGTTAATGTTTATTATCAATAGCATCTGGTATTATTAATCGTTAATAGTTCTCACAAAAAAATTATTATTATTTAAAATAAAATAAATAATTATGCAAATCAAAACAACGTTAACCGAAATAGTAATCTAGTGGTTGTGAAATTTTTTTTAAAACTCTACATTTTTAAATTTAATTTTTTACTTAAAAAAATTATTTAAAATTTTTATAAACTTAAAATTACTTCATTTTTAATGTTACACGTGACATTTGAGTCACGTGCTAGTCTCAGGCAAACCGTGGACTCTTTGCCTCGTGTACATCTTTAGCCATGTTTGTTTAGACATTTTGATAAGTTAGATTGTATTTTGTATTTTTTTTAAATTATATAATTTATATTAAAAAAATAATTATAATGTTTTTTAAAAGTGATAATAAATAATAAATAAAATAAGTTAAAAAAGTATAATATTTATTATAATGATACGATGATAATATTTTTTTAAAGTTACGATAAATAATAAATAAAATATGTAATAAAATAATAAATAATATTTATTATATTAATATATTTTTTTTAAAAGTATGATAATAGTATTTTTTAAGTAATTATTATATCTAATAAATAATAAAAAATAAAAATTATTTAATAAATAATATTATAAAATAAAATAATTTTATAATAATAAATATTCAAACAAACGAAACCTTTGCCTCGGACAAACCGGATCACCTTGGACCTGACGATTGCGCGGAAACGGTCGCATCGGCGTCGACAACCGTGGACTCTGGTTTTCTCGCATTCAGCGCCACCGGGGATGAACACAGACACCTATCTGAGACACATGTACAGACATCATAAATGAAAAGAAAAGAAAGGACGGAGGAGAGAGAGAGAGAGAGAGAGCGAGGAAATGCGTAGCGGCGTGGGGCAGGAGGGCACTGAAAAGCAAGAGATCGAAAGCAGGGTCCTCTTCCATGTGTGCTTATGTCTGAGGCAAAGATGAACAGTGAGGCATCGTTACCCAGGGATCAGAAATTGAAGCAAGTCAGGAAGTGTTTGTTTAATTTTAAAGGTGATGTTTATGTTTTTTTTTAAAATTATAATATTTTAATATAAAATAATAAAAATATTTGATAAATATTATTATACATGATAAAAAATAAAAATACACGATATCTAACTTTTAAACAAATCGAACCGGTCCGATAGTCAAGAAGGTTTGGTGGACGACGACTCCATTGACGTACAAGTTAAACAAGAGGCTGCTAGCTGTAGCTAGCCATATTCTTTAATGTACGGTGTTATTAATTAATTAATAATAATAATAATCAGTCAACTACATATCGATTGGGTTTGTTTGGTGATATTTTTTTAAAATTTTAGGAGTTAAATAAGATTAAGGTGAAATTTATTAAAATTATATAATAATTTAGATTATAAAAATTTATATATTAAATTTTAAAAAAAAATTTAAAAAAATTGAAACGAAACGAAACCTGAATTAGACCTGAAAATGGAGTAGCTACTGCCGATGCGGCCTGCATTAATTAAACTAACATCATTCATTACACGCGTCTGTTCCAGATTAATGGCAACCGATGGATCAGCGTGGACTGATTAATCCTAGCTAGCTAGTTACCGGCGGCGGGGGCGGAGGAGGTGGGCGACATGCGTCAGCGACGGCGGGGAGGCTCCGGCTGCCAGTGGGGGAGGTGTTGGCTGAAATGGGAGGACAGCACCCGGGAGTCGAGCAACTCCATGATGGGGGTGAAGCTCACACACCTTGGGACCTTGTACTGGTTGATGGACGCTCCCCTGGAGATGGCGTAGTCCATGAGCTCCTCGAACGTCCCCGCCCTCACCACCCTGATCTCCAGCGGACCTATGCACCCCCCCTCCACCCTGCTCTGCCTGTACACCGTGTTCAGCTTCTGTTCGATGGCCACGCAGCATCTCTCCAGCACCTCCCCGCACGCCCGTCTCGTCCCCTCCTCATCGTCCTTCCCCATCAGCTCCCAGTAGACCACGTAGTGGCCTGGGATCGTGTTCGTGTCCGCGTAGCTGGTGTACTCCACCACCCGCGTGTCGTACTCCTTCAGCAGCCTCGTCGCGTTGTCGATCCCCTGCTGCAGCTCCGACTCGTCCGTCTTGTCCGAGTCGATGCTCAGCAGCACGTTCTTGCGCCGCACGAAGTGGAACTGGGGGGCGTTGTTGTGGAAGCCGGCGACCCGCAGGATGTCGCCCACGCGGTAGCGGCAGAGGCCGGAGAACGTGGTGATCACCAGCTCGTACTCCTTCCCCACCTCCACGTCCACCAGATCTACCAGTTGGATGCCCTTGGCCGCCGTGGAGACGTCGGATGAGGAGGGTCCGTGGGGGAGGAACTCGAAGTATGCCATGTTGGGCATCAGGGTGTACACCACCTCCGCCGGCTTGCACATCGGCCGGAGGTTTAGACCGAAGTAACACTCCGACGAGCCGTACATGGTGCAAGCCATCGGCAGACCACCGCTGTAGTACTCCAGCGTCGGCACGTACTGTGCCATGGCTCCGGTCACGATCACGTCAAGATACTTGGTGTTGGGCCACACCCGGGTGACGATCCCCTCCCAATTATCCGTCGAGCACTCCCTCCCGATGAACTCCGCCAGCCGAGGATCGGGCGCGAGAACGCCGGCAACCGAACCCCGAACAGACTGGTCCGTGATCTTGTCGCTGAGGGTGCCGGTGGCGATGTCGTGGGCCAACTCCTCCCAGTGGATCTGGAGGAAGCGGATGGCCCGGAGCAGGCCGGAGGCGAAGACGGCACCGACGCGGAGGACCTGTCGGCGTTGGCAGAGTCCGCACAGCATCTGGACGTACATGCTCTGGAAGGAGTCAGGGCAAAGGATGGCCTCGTTGGGACTGGTGTACACCTGGTACGGGTCGTAAGGCCGCGACCTGAAGTAGTCGCTCTTGTAGTAGCTGGTGAGGACGGGACGCGCCGGCAGCCCTCCCGGCGTCTTCGTCTCCGACTTCACGAAGTAGAAGTATAGAGCCTTGCCCTTGTCCAACCCCGGCACGTATCTGCCAATCAATTAAACCCGCCCTGTCAATAATCTACACATATGTACTGCTATTCACTCACTGTAAATCGATTAGAAGGAGGAGGAGGAACTAAAAGATCCAGGTCAATTATTACATGTTCATCACAGGCATCAGCATACTGTACAAGATCTGGCGGCGATCCAGCTCTTCTCTGATCGTCGGCATCAGCTTCCTCTCTCCGGCGGATGTCCCGGAGCTGTTGTAGTTGCACAACCCACAACCAACTGATCGATCAGTACTTAAAAATGGACCAAGAAGAAGAAGTACGTGCAGGATGGTGCTTATGCAAATATAGCTAGCTAGCAGAAACGTGTGTTCATACATGGACGGATCGGTTGACGCACAAACCTGGTGAGGAACTCGGAGATGGGGTGGGAGGAGAGGATGGGGGAGCGGTCGCCCTCGGCGATCCTCTGGATGTCGGGCTGGAGATTCTCGTAGGTGATGAAGGGCAGCTTCTTCTTGAAGGTGGCGCGGTCGGTGGCGCCGTTGAGATGGAAGCGTTTCAGGTACTCGGTGTCGGCGTTCATGGAGAGGATCTCCGCCAAGATCTTCTCCTGGACGGGGTCGGCGTTGGTGGTGAGGTCCTGGATGAAGTCGAGGACCTTGGCATCCTTCTCGCACGCCGGCGGCCCAAGCGGGGAGGCGTAACTCGTCGTCTTGTCGACGGCCATATATCAGGAGACCTCTATTAATTCAAAACCAACAATAACAAACACAGGATCGTCGGAGGAGGGCTATTCAGGCTATTGGTCGGCTGTGACGGTGGTGGACGAGGTGGTGGTAGATATTTATAGAAGGAGGTGATTGGAAGGGGGAGGGAAAGAAGCCAGAGGAGGCCATGCAACGTACAGATATGTGTGGGTGTGGAGGAGGAGGCAAGGGCTGACCCACCGGACTTGGCTTCATGCGGCCTTGAGGGAACACGGGGACATGCTCTGTCCGTCCACGTCGGCGGCCGCCAGGTCGGCCCCACGTCGCATCTGCGTGCCGGAGAAGCCACGTGCGGACTCTGTCTCCGTCTGCAGCCGTCGACCGCACCGATGCTCGAATCGTTACGTATATACATACGTACGTACACATATGTATATATTCCTGAATATTCGAACAAAATGGACATGTGTAGTAGCATGTGGATAAGGCCGGCGTCCACATGGACGTCCCGACGGTGGAAGTGAAAGCCGCGGCCGTGGCCGTCCGTGAACCCGCAGATTTGTGCCGACCATCAATTAATTCGATAAGATGTTAGTTGATGCATTTGTGGAATTTGTTGAAAATAAATTTTAAAAAATTTAATTTTTTAAATAATAATTAATTTAATGTTAAGGTATTTGTATATTTTTTTAAAATTAAATAAATTTAAAAATTCTAATAGTAAAACGGAAGTAGGAAAAAAAATTCGAATTGATTAAATTTCATATGATTTGTTTAAATTTTATTTTTATCCTAAATTAAAAAATTGAACGGTATTAATAAAAATTAATTAAATTTAATTTTATTAATATAAATAAGTAATTTTTAAAAATTAAATTTATTTTAATTTAATCCTCGTAAATTTATTTACACGCACAAAAATAAGTACCTTTTCTGTACGTATTTCCCAAGCCCCACGTGATAAGCTTGTGGGGGACATGTGGGATCCTCGACGTTGGCTGCATTAGACGGACAACGCATCCCCGTGCCTAGCTGCAAGCTAGCTACCTGTTCTTTCTTAGAAGTTTCTTTCGTTTTCTTTTTTCTTTTTAAAATTTGGAAACGATGAGTCGCGAGCATTAATTTTTAAAAACACTCCCTATGTCGGAGTACAAATCTATTCGTGGATCTTACGTATGACAGCACGACCACCGTATTTTATCTCCCCTGATATCTACCGCCGCGTATAGAAAACATCCACTTGATCGAGTTTTTCATATATTTGGGATCGATGGATTAGAAAATAATATTTGGGATCGATGATGCAGAATTGAAATCATTAATTACAGCGGAATCATGAATTTGGGGATGCCCCGCACCAACCCAACCCAAACCAGGGGCTGAAACACGAGTGTCCTTCTCGGAACCTTCCGCGGGCGCTTCCACTAGCTCTGTTTGGTCTGGGAAACGAGATGCATGTTTGGAGATCTTCTTCCGAGATTTGACAACAACAACAGATTGGAAAAACCCACCTGCTGCTCTCTCTCTCTACCAAAAGAGAATTGAAAGAGAGGAGAAGTGGACGGCAATTAATTGCGGCAGCTTCTGGCTATGATTAAGCTCTATTTGTTGTGTTTATACATGCACATGGTTCAATTCCTTGACTCCGCCGTCTCATGAAACCTTTTGGCGTTGCTGGGAGAACAAGTCAAGAGTTGCAGGCGGTGCGGTACCGGTATTGCCACGCGGACGCGACAGCGACATGCTGGAAGGCCTCGTCGGGTCGTCCGCCTTTCAGCTTGCCACCGTGAAACATTGATTGGTGCTGCCAACAAAAGGTTGACCCCATGGCGCATGCGCCTCCCGATCACGGCGCGCCGGCAGCCGAATTTGACTTGCTTAGCCTAATTAAACCATCTTATGCTTGGGTAATCAACTAATTAAATTAATTAGTCCACCGTGGCCACTTCATTACTTCTGTTCAACTCGATCTTTTTCTTTTTTTTTTCTTTTCGAAAGAAACCTCAAATCTTAGGTTCGTTTGAGAACAGGTTTGTAGAAATTTTTACAATGAAGAAAAATAAATATACTTTTTGAAAATAAGATAAAATTATCTTAAAAATATTCAAGGTCATTATTATATTAAAAGTAATTTATGCCTGTGCTGTAGCTGTATCTACGGGATGATGCGAAAGGTGAGCACCATCTATTGCTCTCCGATTCCATGAATTTTTCTGTCCAATTCCGTAGATTTTTCCACTCTCGTAACGTTTTCCGACATACGAGGCAGAGTCGGATATGCTTCACGTGAAGGTCTTTGGATACGCTTCACGTGAAGTTAAATGGTACCCACAGATCATTTATCCTTGTATATATGACATACATATCAGTGATGCTGCAGTCACTGATATCAGTCTTGCAGGAAAAAAATCTTATTGAGATGGGAAAATTAATCCTTTAGATTACCGGAAAATTTTATGACTTTTGTAATTTTCATGATATTTCCAGTCAAAAATTTTGTAATTTTTACTGGAAATAAATACAGTCTAACTGGAGATAAATCCAATCAAGACTACAAATTTTTAAGGTTATCGTAAGTTTTAACGACATTTTAAAGAATTTTTATAATATATTGATTTTGAATTGAAATTGACAAATTTGTCAATTGAAATACAGAAAATCAGTCTAATTGAAAAGCAAACAAATCAAAATTAAAAACTAACAGTGTAGTATTTATAAGTCATCAATGTCAACATCGATCTGTATTTTTACCATATATCTATCTCTACGAGTGTATGTATATATATATATATATATATATATGTGGTGGTCTCCTCTGTACGGTACAACGTTGTAGAAACTCAGTAATTTATTACTGATTCCTGGCGGTCTTCCGGTGGGTAAGAAATGGGCGGCTTCAAGTTTTGGTTTTTAGCCCTTTGGCGAGACAACGTCAACATCAATATTTATTTAAAAGGTTATATTAGATGAGTGAGATATACGTTTTTTTAAAACAAAATTTATATAACTTATGTTGTAAATTTTTGGTATAATTTTTTAATATAATGTTAAAGATTTTTGATAAATATTATTATACATAGTTATAATATATAGTAAAAAATTATAATTTTTAGTGAAAATTGTTCAAATAGAATTTTGAGAGGTTTGTGTTGACGGAATTAAGAAAAATTGAATTAGAAGGAATTTTATTCTGTCCAATTTAAGTATTTGTGTGAATCTTTTTCGATGGAATTCATTTAAAAGAGAGGTTTGGAATTCAATTTTAACATTCTTCCTTATGAATTGAGTAGAATCTCTCTGTTCACTCCTCTTCCATGAAACATCCTATAACTTTTGTATCTCTTAAAAAGTTAATAGTTAAATTTTAAAATATATTAATTTTTTATTATTTTTAAAATAAAAAATAAATTCAATTATGTCTAATTCTTTTATATGTACGAATACTAAAATTTTAAATATTATTTAATTTTATAAGATGCACAAATACCTTTTTATTAAATTCAATTTCATTAAATTCAATTCTAACTACAAAATAAATTCTTAATAATTTATTTACATTTAATTCTTTATATACAAAAACTGACTTGTGTTTTTTAAGATGGACAGAAATTCCACGGATAAATCGGAAGATCCAGGGTTAGTGTGTGTTGGTTTTTTTTAAAAAATACTTTTTAAAGAAAACCTACCGATATGTTATTCATCAGTGAATGAATGAATGGAATTTCCCACATATGCCGTTCCAAGGATTTTTATGCTCCACACTGAATGGAATTGAAAAATATCAAACTTAAAACCACAGACTAAATAGAGTAGAGGTTACATTTTTAGAAAAAGTATATGATTTATGATGTTATAATTTTTATTATAAAATATTAAAATTATTTGATAAATAATGTATAGTGATTATCATCGATGTATAATATTAAATTTTTAAACAAGCAGGATATAAGAAACTTTTATGTATCATCATTCTACGTAAATTTTTATCTTATAATTTTTATTTTATAATTTATTATAAAATTTAAATTTCTTTAATAACGAGACTTAACTTTTAATTCTTTATAATATTTAAAATTAAAATACTTTATTAACTTATGTACCTTAATATAATGATAAGTCCCCGGTACATGTGGTGTGTACTTATTTTCTAACGGCCCATGCACACGAGTTCCGTAAATTATTAAATTCGATCACGACAAATGGCCATGTTTTTAGGTGGCAACTTGTTTAATAATTTAAGAATTTTTATAAATACTTATTGTTATGAACTTATGATCAGGTAGTATAAAAATATTTTATGTAAGCAAGTTTGGATTTTGCGTGAAAAATTAATGTCATTGTGTTACGATGCTGGACGTACGTAAATGTGAGAATTTAACTTAGCAAATTTGATTTGCAGGAGAATAATTTTGAGATAAAAAGAGAGATAAAAATAAATTTAATAAAAAAAAGAGTAAATTAAAAAACTTATATGTTATCACGAAAGTAGAAGTACTTTTAAAAAGTAAAAGTAAAAAAAAATTCGATCGATTGGTTCACGGTTTAATTTTAAGCCGCCTTCTAATTAATCTATCTTAATTAATTACCATGGCTTCAACGTCACTTGCTTGGCATGCAATCGATCTCTTCTAATAAATCCGTCGGTAAACCTCGTTTTTCATGATATATATCAATCTATCATTCACAAGTGCATTTTTCATATAAAAGAGGTTTGTTGACTTATTATTTTCTATCGTTTTTTATTTTTTTCATATTTTTCAAAAAAAAAAGCTTCTATTTTTCAAAATTTTAAATATATTTTTTGAAAAGTATAAAAATGAATTATAATAACAAAAAGTAACCGAAAGCAAAGTAAAGAAAAGTTAGAAAGATGACGCTGTTTGTGTATTTTCAGGAATTTACAGAAAATTTAAAAAATTTGATACAAAATATCAAAATTTAATTAATCGTAATATCAAATGTTTTCTTCGTGAATTCACGAAAAAAACTGAGATCGAGATCCGTGTAAATAAATTTTTTTGATAATTAAAATTAAATTTCAATTATCAATTATTAGTGCCAACAGCAAAAGTATTAAATTACTGTAGGCGTTAAAACATATGGTTTTCTTTTTTTTTCGCTTGTTGTAAACCGATTAATCTTTTTCACGCGCCGTAAAGAGAAAAGAGTACGCATTGCAAGAAAAATTACATATTGTAATGGCTTTTTCAGTTACAGAAGGTTTACAATTTCGTCACTAAATATTCTTTCTATTTGTCACTAAATATTTAGTAATAGTTGAAATTTGTCACTAGCGAAGTTTAAAAGAAAATACAATTCAGTATAAACTGATGGAGTATCCGTTGCTAATTTTCTTTTGTGACGGTTACATCTGTCATTAATGTGTTTTAGTGACATAAAAAATAGTCACGTCAGATATTTAGTGATGGAAAAATATGTTCGTATGTATAACTTTATAACCGATAAATCCATTACTAAAGACCTTTTGTGATGGATGATAATTCGTCACAATAGACATTCATCTACAACAACAACACTTGAAGAACTACATTCATCTACAAAAACCTGGAAAGAATTAAAACAAATTAATCAAGAGATATCCACATTCATCCAAGTAAAATGAATTACTCCACATACATTGACAAAAACTTGGAAAGCACTTATACCATGCATTCATCTACATTCACATTAATCTCCAAAATTAAGCAAGAGTCACATACATTTAAGGGCACAATTGTTTAAACTAACTTCAACATCACAACGTTGTCTACATATTTGTAATAATATTCATTACATCCATTATGTTTGAACTAGAACATTGCATATCAGGTACTGCTAAATTGGATCTACAACAATTTTAAATAAAAAAGTTATTAGATTCACAATATCATATATGACAAATATAATCTATCAATATAAAATGCGTAACACACAATATCAAGCAATGTAAATTACAATTATAAAATTACATACAGACGTGATACTTACAAAATTATGAAGCCAGACAATATTACTACCAACCACATCTCCTATTGTTGTAAATCTTCCAAAGGGCCTAAGTAATGATGTGCCCTTCTTCACTGCAACTTTAATTAGGACTTCACACCATTCACCTCATATAGGAGTGTCATGAACTAACTTCTCTAGGTTTTCAATAATAAATAGGCTAATAACTATGACTTCTAGCCTAAGATGGATTATACATAGACGAAATGACAAAGATCCAATTTACATACGAAATGTGAGAAAATACATCACATATTATCCTATAAAATACATATATTATAGCAATTTTTGTATTAAAATAAAACTACCTGTTGTTGTGTCTACGGTGAACTCATATGACTTGATGACTCCGAAGAAAATGGTGTTTGTGGAATGCCCACTGACGAGATAAGTTACAATATAAAAATAAATACAAATATATTTATAACATTATCAACAATGCACAGTACTATGTATATCAAATTAAAATCATATGAACTACGCTAAATAAGTACTTGTAATAAAATGACTTTCATTCTGATCAATTCCACTTGAATTGATGACACTCGATCTTCTAGACTTACACCACTTGAATCCTTTGATGATTTATCAGAATATTCATTTCCAGATGCTCGACTTTGCTTAGAAGATGGTGACCAACAATCATGGGTCAGGGGCCTAATCCTAAGCCTCGTATATGTCCACGTTGTTCCTTGCTAAGAATCTGGCTTAATATATCATGTGGACTAAGCATATATTCAATACTATTTCCCTGGGACTATTGTGTGTACCTTATTTCTTGTATTTATTCTTTTTTCATTAAAAAATGAAGTCATTCTTAACACATGTATACAATGAATATGTAATTATATGTAAGTCAAAGTAAGAGTATTACCAGAACTTGTGTGGCCTTAGCATCAACCATACTACCATCTTTATGTTTTCTACTCATTACATACATATATGTCAGTTCTGGTTGGTTTCATCTCTATTTCTTTTTTCTGCATGTAAATACATATGTCTTATATAATACTAATATGTAAATAACTTCATACACCATATTCACATATGCATCGGCAACCTGGGCAATACTGTGTTGCCCTAGACAATGATTTGAAGTCAATTGTGATTGATTTTTAACATTTTGATCGTTGTGCCCCTGTAAAATAATATTAACATGATAATAACATTTTTATCAAGTACAATTCAAGCCTAATGATGAAAAAAAAGTACAACTCATAGATTTCCAAACTATAATTGTTCAATAAATATCTTGAAATTATCTGATGCCCAATGTTCAACTAAATCCTGCCATCTGGTCAGGAATGATTCGATCGTTCAGCTCAATTGGAAATTCCTCACAACAACTGTGTTTGATGTAAATAGCATGCAGACAATACTTCCAAGACCTCCAGTCTCGGTTCATCCTCTGAAGTAACCAGTTTTTCATGCCTATTGTGTTTGGGATATCAAAATGCTCCTACCAAGATTAACATATATACATTAATTCATGGAAGTTAACAAAAATAATTAAATTAGGGAATTGTGAAAAGAGTTTACCCCAATTTTTGTTAGTTTGTGGAATAAGATGTCATGTCTTTACATCAATGGGGAATACATGCCCATTCTTTGCCAACTTCCTACAAAATTGCGAAATAGCATTTGCAGATTCACCAATAGGTTGGTTGTATTCATTGACCTGTATTTGCAATCGTTGTTTAGACGTCATTTTCACTACTTTTGCAAGTAGGGTTGATCCTCTTTTTCTTTTGACTTGCCCTATTGTCGGAGTCTGCATGTTGACATCTAGTGCCTCACATGAAGGACCAGATGTCTGCCCAACCTCAAAGTAAGGTGGCTGAGAGGGTGGTTGAGAAGGTGGCTGAGAAGGAGTTTCCTCATATGGTACTCCTAATGTGACTCAAAAGGATTGCAAGTATACATCAATGGCATTACCAAGAGACATTGGACCAGGAATTATCAAAGTCAATAGCATGTTGGGTTTTTTCATGCACATCCATGGTGGTAGATTGTATGGAATCAATACAATTGGTCAGATACTATATGTAGTACTCCTCATGCCAAACAGGTTGAAGGCATCTCTAGCTAATCCAAGTCACACATTTCAAGGATCAACACTAAATAATTGATGGATGATGTTGAATGTTTGCCAAGATACTGAATCAGCTAGATGTCGCAAGACATAATCATCTATACTATCTTCACTATGTCATCTCATTGATGTTGTAATCTTTTGAGACATGAATAGTCTTTACAATCTTGGTATAATCAAAAAATATCGCAACACCTCGGTAGGAATTTTTTTGACTGTCTGGGATGTCTCCTCTTGATGTGGATCAAGGGTGGTGTTATTTTTCCACCTAGATTTGCCACATGTGGGACAATTGTCTAAATTCACATTGTCCTTTCAAAATAGCACATGATCATTAGGACATGCATCTATCTTCTCATAGTAAAGACCTAATTTCTTGACCATTTTTTTCAAGTCATACATGCTACTTAGAAAATCTACCTTTGGAAATACATCTTTGAGTAACTCAAGTAATATATTAAATGTTGAGTCACTCCATTGTTCCAAACATTTTATATAGAACAACTTTACAATAAAAGTGAGCCTCGTATAATTCTAACATCCATCATACAATGGTCTGTTAACATCCTCTACATCATTATAAAAATCTTTAATGTATTCATATCCCTGATTATGACCTTCTAGCCTATCATCCATCTCTTCAATCATGTCATGCAAATCTTCAAGCATATCTTCTATATCGTTGCCACTATTGTCACGTTCATAAGCTCCCTTGCTGTCACAGCCAGCAACATTATTTTAACAATGATGTACTTGTTCATCGTGATATGTTCATACAGTGTAATTGGTAAGTATGTCATTCCATAGTAAATGCTCTTGAACTGTTTTCGATTCTTTTCACAAGTCATTCATGCATTTTACACAAGGACATAGTATATGCCCTTTGACCAAAGCATGAGTCGTTGCCCACTTCATGAACTTGCATGCACCTCTAATATATTGCAATGTATTCCTATATATATAATTTACCTAGAGTTAAACAAAGACCATTTAAAAATGTTAAATAACGTATACGACAATGGACTCGTATAACAATTTATATACCTTGACTTCTGAATCCAACTTTTGTCCATTGAATTTTGCAAAAAAAGGATAACTTCTCTTACCTATGATTCGACACTAAATCATTGAAAATAACAAATTAAAAAATATAATAAATATGTTTTTAATCTCATATGAAAACTATTTAAACTTTAATAAAAAGTAACTGATAAGACAAGAAGAAGGCAATCCTTAATAAAAAGTAACTGATAATTTTAATGGTAAAGTTCATAAAAAGTAATGAGTTAAAATTTATTTAAAATATTATCCTTGGGATTAATGCTATAAAGTTCATAGGAATATATACATAGCTAGAGTGCGCTACCACACACACACACACACACACACACATATATATATATAAAGGAAATTTGCCCTAGCTAGGTTATTTAATTGGATTACCCCACAAATTAATGTTATCAAGTATTGAATTAATTAACAATCTCATACAACACTTAGTATATATATTAGGCGACCCTACCTTATAATGGGCAAATGGGAATAATATCAAACACACAATTTCACATTTCCTTGAGATAGTTGGTTTTGTACGTAGTTTCCAAATTACTCATGTTTCAAATATTTCAAATAAAAAAGTATTTGAAATCCTTACTCTTATGAATTTCATAGTCACTAATTGTATACATTTATCCCTATTCTTATTTTTGTTGAACCTACATTCTGCATATATATTTAATTTTTGATCAACTCAATCTAAATCCTTCAAACTCCAAAGCAAATATCCATAATTGTGACTTACAACTAATTCCAGCCTTACTTTATATCAACCTCGGTTGATCACCTTGATTTTTCTTAGTCATTTCATCCAAACCGAAATAAATAGATACAAACTTGAAGATCATGTAAACCTATCCATTGGAAATACCTAGACTTCAAATTGTTCTTGTAAAACACACAAGCAAAAAAAACTACCTACAAAAAATTTGTTGTACTAATGGCCAAAAGATTCCAGTAACAAACCAAGCCCAATTGGCCATTCCCATAAAAATTATCAAGAAATTCCCTACCCAAGATTGATGTAGCACATACAAAAGATTACCAATAAATGCCCATAAAAATAGAAACAAAAAAAAAGAATGTCAAAGGAAATATAAAACCTACTACCTGCCAACAAACAAGAATAGAAATTTGATCAATGATTTTTAAAACTTGGCCACAGGTTTTGTTTGAACAAGAACAGTTTTGTGCTCCAATCCAATCTTTTTTTTCAGCACGATCCAAACAGGGAAGATGATATATGGAAAAATGATTTATCTGGAAGATGATAAATGAGGCAACAAAGATCTATTTTGAAAAAATTAAATTAGGGAAAAACCATGCTTTCATCGTTTTGACAATGGTATCTACTTGTGTACAAGTACAGAGGAAGTTGTAGGTGAAAAGAAGGAAGGAAGGAAGGGGGTATAGGTGGACGATCACCCAGAAGGAAATAAGAGCTTACCAAACAAGGTCAGATGGTCAGTAGACGACTTTAGTAGATTTCGACGAAGGACTTTGTTGTCAAACTACAATGGACGAGGACCAACGACGAATGGCAGTCGGATGGCCTTTGAAGGATGCAGAAGATTGGGCAGTAGCTGAAGGAGAATGGGCAAGCTTCGACGACGAACATCGGAGGAGGCACAAGGGTGCGGAGTGTGGAGGCGACATTCGTGCAATTTAGGGTGCGGAAGGGTGTTTTAAAAAAACCCTTCCATTTGTGACGGCTTTAGTTCCTTTTATTGACGGATGTTTAAATCTTAGTCATTAAATATAGCCACAATAATGATAAATTCAATAACAAATTCGTTACAAAAATTCATTTTTCTTACCGTGGCGGTGTAATTTGTACGTTAAAAAGTAAGATTTGCCGTCCACCTACAGACAGGCAAAGATACTGGCGGAGAGAAAGACGATATATGTTTGGAAGGCACATGGAAAAGGGTCAGGGACCACAGGCCACAGGAGGGGCAGATGCCTTGTGGTTAGCTGTAGGGTTGGTAGGAGTAGGAACCATAGGAGACCCCTTCTGTCTGCTACTTGCCCTCCCGAGGGGCTCGCACGCACGTGACCCGGCAAGAACCCGAGGAGTTGACCCCAAACGTAACGCACGTGCGTGGGAATGTTTGATCTGGATCTGGTGCAAACCAAACCGCGGACAGATGATCCATCAGTGCATTTATTGACCTCATTCACCAACATAAGTACGTTAAAAACTGTAATAGATGGTGTTTACAGTTTAAATAAATGGTGCTTATGTTTACTTTGCAAGGTACGTACCTACCACATTCATGGAGGGTACGTGGTAATTCAACTTGCAATGTGCTCGATCTCTACGTACATATATATACACAGAGAGAAATCCAACCTAACATTACTCTTAATGGAGTTTCAACTTTAATAACTATAAAAAGTTAGAGTTAAAAATAGTTTCGTGAATGATGTTAAAATTGTATAGTAAATAAATTATGATGTAAGAATTTATGTATAGAAGTTTGTACAATAACAATGATATATAAAAATTTATAAAGAATTGAAATTGAAACTAATTGAGTTAAAAAACATGACTCATGATCAAGTTAGCGGAAACAATTGTTGTTACTACTGTTATAAAGGATGATATTAATTATTACTATTATTATTATGGCACATTAACAAAGTTGTCAATTAGAAGAGACATTTGCAGATCAGCAGATATTGATATGCTTTGATAAAAGGAAAGATGGATGATGCGTCTTTGTCCCAGGCCCGCCAAATAAATTGATGTGACCGAGATATATATCAGCAGCCTGTTAGAACAGACAAGCTAGTAGATCAAAGTAGAGAGAAGATTTATATTAATTAGCATGAGTCAGTCAAAACAAGCTAAGAGCTGTATCGATTGATCCAACAAATATTTCTAATTAATTAATACCTATACGTACTGCTCTATCTGTTCTTAATTACTAATTACTGGTTTGCTATATATGTGGACGTTAAATTCTTTGATTTAGATACCGAGAGTTCATATATGGCTAGTTTAATTTGGTTGGCAAGGCTAACAGCTAACAAATGAATGAAATAATTAAGAACACACTGATGACCAAGATACGTAGCAGTGCCCGGACCATTGGCAGTAAAGCCATGCAATTAACACGGCACTTTTCATTAATTGTCATATATATATTAATTAGATACTGGTGATATATACAGGACGTAGGCTTTAGTACGTACAAGATCGACCTTGCAAAATTTGCCGATATAATGCAATCAATTACTTGATTCTGAACGTGTAATTCTCTGTGGAGTAGTACGTGCTAGCTGCTAGCGATTTGTACGTAATCCTTCTTCATCATCATCTCCCTCATTTTTGGGTGTTGAGGATGAGCGACTCTTCCACTTGATCGATCCTTTCTCAGGAGGAGTTTGTATTTTTGAAAAATACGTGAAAAATAATAAATCAAAATTTTCGTACTTTTTTACAATTTTTTATATTTTTTAAAGATACAAATCTAAAAGGTTAGAACAAACACCTTTGTGCTTGGTAGCCTGGTCTCGAAACAGCCTTCACTTGTCGATGATGTGCTTCTGCCAGCATGCAGTTCCACTGATCTTAACCTGGCCATGCAGGACCATTCCACATGGTCGTGCTCCTTTCCATTCTGCGCGCAGCAGCATCTCTGAGAAGAGATCGAAGAGAGATACGTACTTGAATTGGTTGAGAGGTACGAATAAATATATATGTTCGGCAGAACAGCCATAACTTGATAATATATTAATTAATATATCAGGTTTAATTCGGAGAACGGTCGCCTTATATCTTCCGGCCTATCATAAGAACCCAAGAACATGCAGTGAATGAATGATAGGATTAGAAATGTGGAATTTTCTCTCTACGATTGAAGCGGCAATTCAAGAGAATATATTAGCTTAACTTTTCCTTAATTTATGCTCAACATGGTGTATATATATATTTCTTTCCTGTAATTAAATTAAAAATGCATCTGCTAATGTTACGTTGCTATAGTATCTATTCTCGATAAGTGCAACATTCTCTGGCTTGATCTGTTCTCACATGGCACGCTACTTTAGGGCATTGGCAAATGTGACAACAGTACTGTTCATGCAGGTTCATACAATTGTTCAGTCTTTTAATACAATCGTCTGATCTTTTAACATAAAATACTGATTCTTTCATCACGTATGAACTTAAAATTTCACATGACATCTAACTATACCCCTTCAAATATTAAGTTGACGGCCATACTGTACAACACACGTCTAACTTAAAAAGTAACATGTGAATGTTAAAACACTAGTCTTTTAATACAATTGTCCAGTCTTTTAACATAAAACACTGATTCCCTCATCACGTGTGAACTTAAAATTTCATGTGACATCTAACTATACCCCTTCGAATATTAAGTTGATGATCATACTATACAACGCACGCGCCTAACTTAAAAAATCACATGTGAATGTTAAAACGCCGGTCTTTTAATACAATTGTCCGGTCGTTTAACATAAAATGTCGATTCTCTCATCACGTGTAAACTTAACAGACCGGCATTTTATGTTAAAAAACCAGACGATTGTATTAAAAGACCGAACAATTGTATTAAATAACTATTACATATGAATATAGTTCGTAAAAAATCATGGTAGAATGTCACGTGATGAGAGAATTAGCGTTTTATGTTAAAAGACCGAACGATTGTATTAAAAGACCGGTGTTTTAACATTCACACGTGACTTTTTAAGTTAGGCACATGCATTCTAAAGTACACGTGGTGTGTGAATGGTAGTTAGGCGTTTTAAGGGTATCTCTTTGAGACTATTATGTTTTGATGATGAATGCTTAATTAATGTTTAATCATGATGTGATGATAATTTAATAGTTGTAATTATATTTGCTAATTTTCTATTTACTTATTACTTGAACATAACTGGACATATTATTTAAGTTAATGCTATATTATTTAAAACTATACCCATTCGATCTAGGTTAAGTGTTTTTAATTATTTAATCAAAATATTTTTTAATTCAAATCTAATTAATTGAAAAACAAATCCACCCTAATATTTTAAGTTAGTAGATTAAATATGTTCAATATTTAGAACAGTTCGACGTGATATTGCAATGAATATAGTTACTTAAATAAGTGTTAGATATGAATATAGTTCATGAAAAATCACGGTAGAATATCACGTGAAATTTTGAGTTCACACGTGATGAGAGAATCAACGTTTTATGTTAAAAGACTGGACGATTGTATTACAAGACTGGCGTTTTAACATTCACACGTGACTGTTTAAGTTAGGTGCATGCGTTGTACATTTTGGCCGTCAACATAATATTCAAAGGGGTATAGTTAGGTAAATAAGTGTTAGATATGAATATAGTTTGTGAAAAATCACGATAGAATGTCACGTGAAATTTTAAGTTCACACGTGATGAGAGAATTTGCATTTTATGTTAAAAGACCGGACGATTGTATTAAAAGACCGGCGTTTTAACATTCACACATGACTTTTTAAGTTAGGTGCGTGCGTTGTACAGTATGACCGTCAACTTAATATTCGAAGGAGTATAGTTAGGTAAATAATTGTTAGATATGAATATAGTTCATGAAAAATCATGGTAGAATGTCACGTGAAATTTTAAGTTCATACGTGATGATAGAAACAGCGTTTTATGTTAAAAGACTGGACGATTGTATTAAAAGATCAGCATTTTAACATTAACATGTGACGTTGAGTAGTTGGGCGTGTACTTTAGAACGCACGTGCTTAACTTAGAAAGTCACGTGTGAATATTAAAACGTCAATTTTTTAATACAATCGTCTGGTCATTTAACATAAACGTCGATTCTCTCATCATGTGTGAACTTAAAATTTCACGTGTCATTCTCCCGTGATTTTTCACAAACTATATTCATATGTAATAGTTATTTACCTAACTATACCCCTTCGGATATTAAGTTGACGGCCATATTGTATAACGCACGTGTTTAACTTAAAAAATCACGTGTGAATGTTAAAACGTCGGTTGTTTAATACAATCGTTTGGTCTTTTAACACAAAACGCCGATTCACTCATCACATTAATTAGACGTGACAACTTCAGTTAAGTACTAAAGGTATTATTGAATAGCAAATATCTTTATGGTAAGATCCGATTATAAAAATTTGACAACTTTAACCCCCAATCTCTAAGCATATATAAGGCTTAAATTCGTAATGCCCTGTGCCCTAGTCTTCTCGATAGTTGCATGGTGCATCACTTGGAGAAGAAACTTCAGTGACAGTAATGTAGTAATGGCACGTGGAAAGAAGATCATTCAAGTTCCACTGTTATTCCTGCGTACATAGCAGGTCAAAATCGATAAGCTTGACAAAGAGATACAATTGTTGAAGTCACGGTATGACTTCTCTCCTGAGGTTTTTGAAGTTGTTGTTGAAGAGAAGAAAAAAGCAGAAACAGATAATTGGTGACTACGATTACAGTTGTAGGGAGAGAAAAAACACAATATCAGGTGTGCTGAGCGATATGTGTTACAATCATTTACTGATAAAATGACACCGCTCAGTACATTTGAAATAGGACAATCTTCAAGACCTGTTGAAAGGAGACATAACAAGCCTGCTCCAAAGCTAAAGAAGATTAAACCCATTCATCCACAATCGTCAACTTCAGAACGGTTCACCCCTAAAAGTAGGGTTGAAGAGTTTGAAGATTGGTTTAAAGCCACCACTGCACAGAAACAAGTTGAAGTGGTCACTTCAGATAGCTGGAGCAGTAGTTCAAAGTTTGTTAGCAGTGAGGGTGAAAATGAAGGTCTGTAAATAGGTAAAACATTTTTGTCATCTTTCGAATTAAGTTGTTTTCAAAAGGTGATTGATAATTTTGAGAAAAGAGAAGTGACTATTTCAAAGTCATCTTTCTTTATAGTTGATGCAATTCTAGCAAAATTGTTAAGTTTTGCTGTGCATGACTTATGTGTAAAGCATGTTTTTAAAGACACATCATCATTCAGTTTGATAAATAAAAGGAATGATATTACTAAGTATGTATTGAAAAATACAAGGCATGACAGATTTTGAGCTTTTGCTGAAATGCAAAAGTATATCGATAGGAAAGAAAGACTTCCACGAATTTATATTCAATTAATGAGGCAATAGAAGGAAGAAGATGCTCTGCTATTGAATATTCCACCACAATGTGAAAAGTATACTGGAATTAATGATGAATCAAATGGTATAGTTGCAGTTGTTGCTGAAACAGTTTTTACAGAGACAGACAGTTCTCCAACAGATCAAACGGACAACATTGAAGACATTTAGAGAAATTTAAAATCACAGTGGGCACTATCTGTCTCTATGGAAGAACAAGTTTCTAACACAAGTGATTCTCATAGAAATTAGGAATGTCTAGACAATTACCATAAATTTTTGAATTTTGAAATACTGTATGAAATGCCTATAAACTTTAAAGATTTACAAGAGATCAAGGATCTTTTACAGTTTCAAGGTCTACTAGACATAATATCAACAAGCTATAAGTTAGATATATTTAGAGAAGTGATAGCTGCTTTTTATACTAACTTGCATGTTGAGGAAGACAGATTATTTAACAACATCGATAACACTATTTTTGAAATCACTTCTCAGTTGGTATATGATACTCTTAAATTGACAAATGAGAGTGTACAATTAGATAGAACATCTTTGAACTTACTAGATTGGAACATCAATTCGATAGGAAGAACCCCCCATTCATATGGCAGATTACAGTATGTTGATGAACTCAATGGTAAAGCGAAATTTGTAGCCAAAATTCTGCAAGCACAGATTTTTCAGAAGAAAGGGCATGAAGAACATATCGAGAGAATTTGTTTATATACCACATATACTGTGATGCAGAAAATAAAACTGAATTGGTGCACAATGTTTTTGGATTCCATACAGTACAGACATTTAAAATTATTTTATGGAATTAGTCTTGTAAAGTTGATATCAAGCACAGGATATGATTTGAATCAATGGCCTAGAAAATCCTTCAAGATAAGATCTTTTACAGTGGTTGAATATAAGAAATTCATTTCTAATGCACCAGTTACAGACATACAGCAACAATCAACAAGTGAACAGGCACATACGTCGACTGGACAAGATTTGTTATCTCCTGCAAAGGTTGCGTATATTATACAATTAGGAGAACAAATTGGTGGAGAAATTTCAGAAACTATAATAAGTTCTGTTCAAAATCGGAGGAGAAATCAATGATAACTTGTACTTTTCTGATTTCTTGTTGAATTGTAATGCTAAGTGATTGGAATGTTTGTTTGTATAAGTGATTGAATTGTAATTCAAGGGTATTTTTATCTTATTTAGCTTTCCAGTGAAAGGTGGATTTATTAATTTTATTTGTATGAATGCTTACAATTATTCTCTAACCCCAATACTTTGTTGAATAATGACAACAATGGGGACATATAGTTCAAAATTAAAACACTACATAAGTACACTTAAAATAATAGATAATTACATTTAACATTCTTAACTTTAGGTGTTTTAAGAATGTCAAAAAGTAAAATACAACATCAAATTAATTGAAAATTGAAAATTGAAAAGGAAAATAATAGATAATTACAACATCAAATTAATTTGATGATCATAAAAAAGGGGGACATTGTCAAGTATTATGTATTGATGATGAATGCTTAATTAATGTATAAACATGGTGTGGTGGTAATTTAAAAGTCGTAATTATATTTTCTAATTATCTATTTACTTATTACTTGAACATAACTGGAAATATTATTTAAGTTAATGCTAAATTATTTAACACTATACCCATTCGATCTAGGTTAAGTGTTTTTAATTATTTAATCAAAATCTGTTTTAATTCAAATCGAATTAATTTTAAAAAAAATCCACCCTAATATTTTAAGTTAGTAGATTAAATATGTTTAATATTTAGAACATTTCAGAGAAGTAATGCGAATGGATATAGTTACGTAAATAAGTGCTACCTATGAATATAGTTCGTGAAATATCCTAGTAGAATGTCACGTGAAATTTTAAGTTCACACGTGATGAGAGAATCGACGTTTTATGTTAAAAGACCGGACAATTGTATTAAAAGATTGATGTTTTAACATTCACACGTGACTTTTTAAGTTTGGCATGTGCGTTCTAAAGTACACGTAGTGTGTGAATAGTAGTTAAGCATTTTAAGGGTATCTCTCTGAGACTATTATGTTTTGATGATGAATACTTAATTAATGTTTAATCATAATGTGATGGTAATTTAACAGTCGTAATTATATTTGCTAATTATTTATTTACTTATTACTTCAACATAACTGGATATATTATTTAAGTTAATGCTAAATTATTTAAAACTATACACATTCGATCTAGGTTAAGTGTTTTTAATTATTTAATCAAAATCTTTTTTAATTCAAATTGAATTAATTTTTAAAAAATTCCACCCTAATATTTAAAGTTAGTAGATTAAATATGTTCAATATTTAGCATAGTTCAGCATGATATTGGAATAAGTGTAGTTACTTAAATAAGTGTTATATATAAATATAGTTCATGAAAAATAACGGTAAAATGTCACGTGAAATTTTAAATTCACATGTGATTAGAGAATTGACGTTTTATGTTAAAAAACCAGACGATTGTATTAAAAGACCGGCGTTTTAACATTAACACGTGACGTTCAGTAGTTGGGCGTGTACTTTAGAATGCACGTGTCTAACTTAAAAAGTCATATGTGAATGTTAAAACACATGTCTTTTAATACAATCGTCCGGTCTTTTAACATAAAACACTGATTCTCTTATCATGTGTAAACTTAAAAGTTCACGTGACGTTCTACCGTGAGAGAATTGGTGTTTTGTATTAAAAGACCATCGATTTAACATTAACACGTCCCCTAGAATAATGCATACTGTAATTAAAATTAAATACAATGACATATGGAAAATAATCTATTGAAAAGGGAGTATTTTTAAATATTTAATCAAAATATTTTTTAATTAAAATCGAATTATTTTTTAAAAAATCCACCCTAATATTTAAGTTAAAAAAATTCCTCCTTAAATTATTTTAATTAAACACTACAAAATTAAAATCGAATTATTTAAAAAAAATCCACAAACTTCTTTCAAATTTAATCACCATATTCTTAATTAATAATTAATTAATTAATTTTCATAAGTTAATTAATACAATAATTCAAAATATACGTCGTAAGTAAACTTTTAAAATTAAGAGAGAGAATGTGTATATGTCTTTTTAAGTGAAGAGAGTGTGTGTTTTTAAATTTTACCAGAGAGAGTAACATTTAAGTTACGTAATTTTAATCATCGATTTCACGATTATGGACGCCTGCAAAATCGACTTCTGTAAGTGTATACAAAACTCGTACCCTCGTATATATATATATAATGTTTAAATTATAATTATATGAAAACCACGCTAGCTTTAATTAATTACTACCTAATATCAATCAATGCTGTCATCAATTTCGTTTGAAGGGTAGCTAGGCGTAAGTAATTTTTATGAACCCAGGTTAATTAAGAAGTATAATAATAATGATAACGATAAACACATAATACAAAAACAAGTTTAATTAATTAGGGTTCTCTAAGTTTAAAGAGGCCGGCCTTAATTGCATAGTTGATTTAATTTAGTCATATAAATTTTCTTATTTACTTGCATGCTATATATTGTAAGTTGATCAGTAGCATTGCTAAAATATCATGTACCAAATGATATGTGACTTTTAAATTACTAAAATACCTTTTTACTTGTAGTTCTTTTCAAGATAAATATAAATTACGTTAAACGCGATAAAAATCCTAATTATAAAAGTACAAATAAAATTTGATAAAAATCCTAATTATAAAACTACAAATAAAATTTGATAAAAATCCTAATTACAAAACTTATACAAGAATTCTAATTTCAATTATGTACAAATACTTACGTATCATTATTATTATATAAATTTATATACATAAATCCTAACTTACTACAAAATTAAACTTTATTTATTAAATTACTTTTAACTTTTACTTTTTAGGACCATTAAAGTTAACTTTACCATAAATAAAATTAAAAATAAACGCGACCTTAACATTACCAAAGACGTCAAAAGAAACGTGAAAGACCAGAGATCCAAATTAAGAAATCCAAAGATGAGGACAATTTTTTATAATAAAATGACGTAGAAAAAATTAATTGATAGCAAGTTGGCAAATTAACGTAGGCCCTTTTGTCGTTTTGCAACGCAGAGTCGGGTGGAATTTGGAAAGCGGGTGGGTGGCGTCACCGGTGGTGTCGTTATTTTCTCGCATTTTTTGTTTTGTCTCCCGACACGTTGACTCCGGCCGTACGCGGCAGCGTAGAAAGAACGTTTCTGACGTGCGGGCGCCCCAGGAGATTCCAACCGTCTTTTCGCGGGCGTCTCACGGAACGGCAGGCGTTGGCGGAGGAGTCCACGGCAGACATGGAGTTGGTGGCCGGGCGAAAGGTACACGGAGTCGACCGCAAGGAAGAGCCGTGAGTCGTCTCTGATCGTTCAGGTCTCTGGTTGTTTTGCTTATTTGTTTGGTTGGTATGTTAATTAGTACCACTGTTCGTGTCGTGAATGGATGGTTAAGGTTGGACCATCAATACAACATTGTTGTTGTTATCGTTGTTAGCGAAGAGTACGTGAACAAGAGAGCTTTCTCGCAATACCGATCAATCCAGGTGCCGCTGGCTAATTCATTCACGCCTTTCTCCATGAATGAATGGGTTGGACTCACTCACGCCCCCTGGGCCTGTGAGCTGTGTCAGTCAGATGACTCAGTTCACCGCCCGTCCAGAACCATTTATTTACTTTTTTTTTTTTAAATTTTTTTTTAATGAACTGAGGTGTTACTTGTTTTGGTACGTAGTTTAGGATTTTCAAAGTTATAAAAAGTGTGAAATAAATGAAGTTTCATTTTACGAAAGTGATGCGATGGAAAATCATATAATGATAATAATGTATGAATGTTTTCGTGAAGTTGACGTTCACCTCAAAAAAGGCATCCACAAATTCATGAAAAGAAGGATAAGGGGCATATTGAAAATTAAAGAAAATGAAAAGGCAAAGAAAAATGAAATTTAAGAAAAATAAAATTTAAAAAAGTCGTTTGTGTATCCAATGAAAAATTTAGAAAATCTGGAAAACCTAAAAAATCTATATTTTCGCTTTACTTGTTTGTACATATATGATAAATTAAATATATATATATAAATTTCAACTACATGGTTAATTGTTTTAAAAAATAAGTTCAAATATTCAAAATTAAATATTCAATTAATCGACTGTGAATGTAGAGAGCGGTTTTTTGTGATATTCAATATGCAAAATAAATTTTTCATTCAATTTTCGTGATTTTTTACCTTACGGAGAGCGACTACGACAAACGAGTTTTTGTAGCAGACAGTCAACTGTAACAAAGAAGCGGCAAAAGTGAACAAATGACAAAAGTGAAGGCGAACGAGCAACGAAGGCAAAGGTGGACGAGTGACTTTGGCGATCACAAGTACGAGATTTGATAATCAGTCGCAAACGTGAGTACAATAACCCTAATTTTTTCAGTATGGGTGAAAATTTTTGAGGAAAGGAAGAGGTAAATGAGGAAAATAATTATTTTATATTATCAAAAAAAATTCAAAATTTTCAACATATGACTCAAAATCATGAAAATTTTTCTGATTTTGTACAAACCCCCCTAAATTTGAAAATGAGGAAAAAACTTAAAAGCTCTCTTATTTGATTTTATCATCTCTTTGGTTACAAATTCAAATTCGTTATAAATTAATATTAGCAAAATCTTAAATTATGAAAAAAGAGAGAAAAATTCTACGAAAATTCCACTCTACCGAAATAACAAACATTCCAAACTTAACGCTTAGTTAGGTGATTGGCGATACAACATTTAAAGCCACACTTATTCTTTGCATCACTTAAAATTTTATTATAATTAAAAAGCACTTTTAACGCAATGATGACTTAAATTTTTTTTAAAATAGTTTCATCTTATTTTTATATATATATAAAAAATATTTTATATAATACAAGAAGTATTTTTTTTACTTTCAAAATAAAAAAACTACGGTCCGTCGTCATTGTTCTCGTTGCGGTAAAGGGAAAACAAACGAGTGTGTTACCGTGTATTGCATTATTTTTGTTATCATAATAATAATAATTATTATTATTACGAAAGTGGGGAATATAACGAACGTCACACGTCATCGGTTAACGGCGTGGCATTTTGCGGGGAATAAGTGGGATGGGGCCTTCCCAGTTGAGTAGAGTAAAGGGCGACCCATCCATCTATAAACGCCTCCATTAATACTAAATATAAATAAGGTGGTGTCCCTTTTTAATGATAATAATAAGCCTTCGGCGGCCGTAGAGAAGCATTCATTTCCGTAGACCCCACACCAGCTTTTCTTCCCCTAATTATGCACCCACGTTCGTATTTTTCGAAGTGGTATTTTAGATTTTATTTATTTGATTAATTTTAATTTTATATAAATTTTTATATGTTATCGTTATTATATAAATTTTTATATGTTATTATTATTATATAAATTTATATATATAAATTTATATTTCACATTTTACTATACAATTTACTATAAAAAATAATGAAAGAAATATCATTCACATTATTACATATACATAGGCATATTTTCCGTAGTTCTAACATTATTTACGAAAATATTCATAACTTTAATTATTTGTAGTTATTAAAATTATAGTTAAAACTCCGTTAACAAACGAAGGTTTGGAGTTTTTCTACAAAATGTATGATTTTAATGTTTAAAATTTTATTAATGTAATAAAATTACTTTTTTATAAAAAGCAAAAGTCATCCTTATTCCCTTCGGTATATAAACCAACATTATAATTAGAATTTTACAGTTGTTATTTTTTCAAATTATTAAATGCATTCTGGTAGTCATTAATGTAATTTTAAAGCTAAGGTTCAGAGTTTTTTAAATATATCTGTATACGATAAAAAATTTAAAAAAGGAATATTCGACACATAATTAAAAATTAAAAACAAATTATTACCCTTTAGAGAAGATCTCTTATTATTGTTGTAGACGTAAAATATTATATTATCACTCTTTCTCGTCATTAATAACATTCCGGTGCCCGGGAAGACGATCACACATGAGCAAATTGATTGAACTTTAGGATTTTATTCTCTGGTTCTTTTCCGCACCGGAAAGCGGACGGAACGGAAAAGAACGACGGGGGAATCTTCAGACTTCAGGCCTGAAAAGGAGCAAAGAATGATTTTTTTAAAATCATATACAGATAATATAATATTTTACGCAGTTTTGCGAGAAATATCTTCAAATAATAAATTATGTTATTTTTGTGGAATTTTGAGTAACTATCATATTTATATTGAAGGATCATTTGTACGTGTAGTATTAGATGAAAATGAAAATTAAAAGAAAAAATTTATTTTACAGTTAAAATTGAATTAGATAAAATTAAATTTAGTATAAAGGTATTTATGTATTTCACATAATTGAATAAAATTTGTAATTTTAGTATTTATGCATACGACAGAATTAGATAAAATTGAATTTATTTTTTATTTTAAAAAAGTAAAAGATCAATGTATTTCAAAATTTAACTATTTATAGATAAATTTTTTAGAAAATGCAAAAACTACGATATATCTTGTGAGTGAGAGAACAAAGAGATTTTATTCAATTCACGTAAGAGAGATCAAAATTGAATTTCAAACTCTTCTTTTACATGAATTCTATTAAATTTCACGAATGAATTGAATTTTGTTGAAAAGAAATCACACAAACATCTAGTATCTTCAGGAAAATTTAATTTCTTCTAATTCTATCGACAAAAACCGCTTAAAGTTAATTTCATTTATTTCTAATTTACAAAATTTTATACATCATCGTCACCATATAAATTATTATGTATAAATTCTTATTACATTACTCATTATATAATTTAGCTTCATTTCTTTCGTTATTTTCAGCTACAGAAAATAAATAAAGATGAAAAGAAATGATGCCTTGATGTTTAGTAATAATGAATCATTGACGCAACCGAACGTGTTGATTTTATAGTTGCCATTCAATGACGATAATATGTTGATTTTGAAATGCGTTTCAAAATCCACAGAGAGAATTTTAAAGTTGTAATTTTAACGTAGGAAAGTGGATGTACAACAGGGCTTTCAAAAAAGTTGCATAATTTATTTTTATTTTTTTTAAAAAAAGAGGTATTCCTATGGGTTTAAAAATGCACTGGTCCAAAAGTTTCGGTAGAAACGCATTTAATAATTATGACACCCTAATTTGCATTTTAGGATGTAAAGAAAATTAACAGAAAATATATATTTTTTGAATTCAATGAAATTTCAGAAAAATTAATTTTAAAAATTTCTAAAATACAAAGGATAAAAATAAACGAAAACTCCTTCCTCCTCCTTATAATTTTAAATATTGTAAAACGTTAAAAGTTAAATTTCATTATCAAATAAGATTAAAAATTTATATTGTGATGATACATAATAATTTGTACAGATTAAAATTTAAGTTAAAAAATTATTACTAAACTAAATTTGAAAATTTTGAATATGCTGTGATAGTACTGTTCACCATTTGTACGTCATTTATCACCTGTAACAGTAACATGCCTTAAGCTTTAATTGTCACGTTGAAAAATCCTTTTCGTGTTGCTTTCTTGGTACATCACCACAACACCCCCACACAAAAAAAAGGTGTTTTCTTCTTGTATTTTTCTGATTACGAAGATTGTTAGGTTTCAATCAAGTAAAAGTTTTAGTTAGTACAGTAACTGTAATTCAGTTTCAAAAGTATATTTTGATATATCGTTTCTGATAAATAATACGGTAATTCTAACGTAAACTCGTTAAATCAATACATGGTTTACTGACAATGATATGCCAATATTATTTTCTTAAATATACAAAAAAAATCTAAATTTTTTACTCCTTTACGTTCTACAGGCATATATAAATATCATAAAAATATAAAAAAACGTTTACTTCGCTTAACACTTCTCGTCAATTAATCTTAAAAAAAAACATTTCTCGTTAGAGGGAAGTTATGTCCTTTAAAAAATAGTGAATTGAAAAGTTTGAAATTTTTTTTATTGTTAAAATATTAAAAAATTAGAATATTTTTAATTTTTTAAACATTAAATATAAATTTTCTTATATTTTTATAAAGTGTACAAATGAACCTATAAAAATTTTCATTTTCAGAGTTTTAAAATTTTAACAATAATTTTTTTAAAATTTTTTCATTTCTATTGATTTTCAGAAGACACAAACTCCCCCTAAGTGCTAACCTTGTGGTTACGAGATTTTTTTATGATTTTAATATTTCGTTTGTTTTAACTTCAATTTTAATTTTATACAAATTTTTAATATCATTATTATTATATAAATTTTAATGTATAAACTTTTACTATCTTAATTACTATACAATTTCAACTTTAATTATTTTACTGCTTACAATTTTAACTCTATCTAACTTTCGAAGTAAACTGAAATTTTGCCTAAGATCTTGTGTTAAAATCTTAATACCATTTAAACATCTTATAAGTTGCAACTACACCTTATTATTGTAATCTTACTCACTCGTAGAAAAAAGAACATTTCTCATTCATTTCTTTTCATTAATCATTCTCACTTTACATAAAGAAAAAACATTTCTCATTAATTTCTTTTAAAAAGGACAAAACATTTGTCCTTAATTGCCTTATTCCCCAAATTTTAATTAATTTAGTATAAATTTTTACGTATTATTATTATTATATAAATTTTAACATAAAATTTTTTAACACATTAATTACTTTACACTCTCATTTTCATTTATTTTATTAATTTTAACTTCAATTTTATTTTATTTTCAAATTAACTGAAATTTTTCTCAAACATATCATTTACGTCACTAAGGTCACGTTTGTTTACAAGTAAGTTATTCATCATGTATTTTTATTTTTTACTATATATGATATACAAGTAATATTTGTTAAATAATTTTAAATTTTTATATTAAAAAATTATATTAAAATATTTATATCATCGTGTAATTAAATTTTTTTTTTCACCCGTCTAATTTTACTAATAAAACAAATACGTCATGAGAAATACATTCGATCGGACGGTGGAGATAAAGACGGCGTACGTTACTACAGTTGAAGGAATATTGATTGATTGATTGATTTTCCATAAAAACGTATTTTTGGATAAACAAATAAAATTCGGTTTGGCGAAATAGAGTTGGAAGACCAGATGTCGACAAAATTCATGTCACTCCTCCTTGGAAGGTCCTTTTTGTTCTTGCGAAAGATTTTCTTATCTCGGATCTCTCACTCTCTCTCGCCCTCTCTCTCTCTCTCTGCCTCTGGCCCGCAGCAGATCGAGATGTTCACATGAATCACATCTGATGGCAATATCTGCAGGTCCAGGAGGAGGAGGAAGAGGAGGTGACTTCCACTGGATGCTCCTTCCGTAGAGAAAATCCATCGCCGCTTGCCGCCACAAACACGCACGCTCCTCCCTGCTTTACTGCTTCCTTCGTTGGGACTGTGAAGAATTCCGAGGGATTTTGGGATCATGGACACTGGCGGGAGTCGACGCCGCACGATCCGGGTTTCGGGGTGCGAGGTAAGCTCGCTCGCATTTCGTTCTCTCGCTTTTGGCGCCGCACATACTTTCCCGATCTTATCTGTCGTATTCGATCTCTGGCGGTTGCCGGAAAGTTCCTCGCGGATTGGATTTGTTTGGTGGTCTCCTCCGGGGTCGATGGATTTTGGGTTTGTACTTTTTGCGGATTTGTAATTTGGGTTTGTTGCGTTGATTAGAATGAGACTTTTGTTTGGGTGATGCCGCACAGAATTACGTTTGGACAAAAGTGAGGTCTAGCTTGTGGCGTGTGGCTGTGAGTGTGTTGCTTTCTGAGATCCTTCGCCCTTTCGTCGCTAAAAAAGAAAAGACCTTGCTTTTCACCTCCTTCTGATCTGCTTTCCCGGTGTGGATGCTGTTCTGATAGCCGAATGCATTTGCGTGACAAATCATTCGCGTTAATCCCCATTTCTTCTTTTGGAGAGGGGAAAATGCTGCTTCTGTTTCTCGTTGAGTTTGATTTTCTCCATTTTTCACCTTCTACATTATGCTTGCTGAAATTGACGAAAACTTCTAGCGGGACATTTGTTGTGAATATAGTTTATAAACATATCCTCTCGATTGATTGGTCTTTCTATGTTGCTATAAATGCAGGTTCCAGCGGACATATCTGTGAATATTCTTTCAGGTTCTATCTGACAAAATAAGCTTGTTGATGAAGTGGACCACTAATGATTCTATGCCTGTTTGGTGTATGGTCGATAAACGTTCATGCAGGATATACAGGAAACTCTTGTCCACAAACTCATGCTGCCTGATTACACGTTCTTGTGGTAATCACAAGTTTTACTTGTCAAGCTGCATTCATGTGGTTACTACTAATGCATACTTATAATGTTCTTTGAATTCCCGTCCAGTTATCTAAAAGACAATGTAGTACAATCAAATTTCTGGAATTCTGTGGTTATTTGAACCTTATACATTGGATTTTGATCACAAGCAGAAACAAAATAGTCTTATTTTCAATAGGAAGTTTGGTATCAATCCTCTTTGTCAACAATGGTAGTGCATGAGATCACCAAGTGCCCAGTTGTTATGATGATACGCCATCATACTAGTGTTGCAAAATCTATGTTGCATATGGCATTGTACAGCGGTTTGCAGTCATTTACAGGCAGTTTATTTGCTTCTTACACAGCTTATATGGTTCTATATTACATGTATCCAATATTGGTTGTCTTACACTGGTTTTGATGGTACATGAAGTGGTAAACTCACTTTAGTCCTTTCTTGCATCTGATGAATTGATTCATTTTCACATCCTATGAATCTCTACATGCTAAATAGTTAAGCATGTGTTTGCAAGTCACAGACATTGACGCACTTCATGATCAAAATCTCATCTGTAGCCAGACATCCACTTGGATTCTGCTCTTGTCTCTGATGAATTTAGTGACATTCTGATCAACGTTGTACAGAATAGGCTTGGTTGTATGTTTGCATGTTACTTCCATAAAAGACAATGAGCATCCTAGATGCATGACCCTTTACCAATAAGCCGTAAGTCTTTTTGGTATCTCAGTTTCTAGTTTGTTTGGTGCTAAGCATGAGCTGCCTGGAAATATTTTTTCCTGTTCATGTTTTCTCGTCAATCATCACAATCAAATATTTTCCATTGTTGATCAGTATTCTTGCATCATTCGGGTTTCATATCACATTTTCAGACGTTAATCTTTTTTTCTTCTAATCAGATAATATCTTCAGCGCATGCCATTTCTTTCTGGCCACAATTATCTAGAATGGGAGCAAAGGTACAGTGTAAAAACTATCAGCATGGATTTTACTCCATGAGAGATCTCAATGAAGTTAACAATAGTTGGCCACTTTACTATGAAGACGAGGCATTTAGCAGACAATTTCATGGTGCTTCTAAACAAAAGTTGATTAATGGATACAGTGAACATGACAAGGAAGCATTGAGGCAAACTATCTTGACACACGAAGCTACATTCAGAATGCAGGTAAACCTTTTCATGACCTAATGTATTTCATATTAAAATAAGAAAATTGGTTTCAATTTGGCGAAGAAAAATTTCTATTATTGGATTTCCTTGCTTAAGAAAAAAACTATTTTTGACAGTAGGTTCTTTTGTGCTTTCCAGGGAAGATAGATAGTCTACAAATGATTGTATTTGTGTAGCATGGCATTAGCTTATGATAACCAGTTTATTAACATTATTTTTTCCTATTGGTTACTTATTTTGTTAAAGTTTTTAAATGTCTATTGCTCTTCAATGGAGTTCATACTTTTTTCCAATCCATGTGCAGGTGCACGAACTCCATCGTTTGTATAGTGTACAAAGAAAATTGATGGATGACCTGAAAACAAGAGAGCAATGTGGCTATTCTTTAGGGGAACAGGCTGTACCAAGAAGCCCCTTCTCGTCTCAGATGACTCAAAAAGATGTAGCAAAAGAATTTACTTGGTCCTCTTCTTTACCACCTTTGAATGCCAATTATGGTACCCCCTTTCCTAATGGTGCTGATAATGGTTCACTACCTCTGGCAGAGAGAATTGATGCTCTAAATGATAGTGAACCATCAAAGTCTCAATCAAGGAAGAGCATGAAGATAATGATTGATCAAAAAGATGCAGAAAACACAAATAAGAATTATGTTAGTAGATCAAAAAGATTATTAGATCTAAATGATGATCCTGAGCCTGAAAATGTTGCCAAAATTATGCATGCAAATGGTGAGGGTCCTAAAGGCAGGAAAATGGATCTGCAACTGAAAAATGGCACAGAGTTTAATGGTGTTGTTGACTTGAATGAACCAGCTGAAGTACACCATGAAGATGGAGTTTCATCTCTCTGTAACCTTCCAGACCCAAGATCTATTCACGAGAAGACTCAGCACCATTTGTCTCTTAAGTCGGATTCAACATTGCCAAATCAGCAGGGTCTTTTCCAGAACAATGGGTGTGAAATTAATTGCTCAAGCTTTCTGCATGCCAATGAAAAGAAAGACATACTAGGATGGCAATTATCTAGTGGTCGATTTGGTAAGTACTTTGCCTTTGCAAGACCAATGATGCAATCTGTCCTATCTCCTACCTAACTAGGGAGTGGAACTCATTTTTCCTTGTTAAATATTTACAGCCCATATGCTTTGCTGCGCATTTGATCATTCATGCATATAGTTGGCTATACATGGTGAAAAGCATATTACCAATTTTCACTCAGTGCTGTGGGCCTCCATTTTTTGCTGTTTTAGATGAATTTATCTTGCTGCTGCTCAAAAACTATTCACAACGTGCAATCATAAATATTCACAACATGCCTCTCTGCTCTTCTTTTAAAAATCATACCCACATATCAGACAAAACATTATATTCTGTTATTTCAAGAAAATTTTATAGAAGTTCCTAATTAAAGATTACAAGTTTATTTTGAAGATGAAGAACAACCGATTTAATTTTCTGGCCACGTCATGAAGTGAAAGGTATTATGGAAGTGATACTCGTAAAAGTACCTGATTTGAAAGATAAAAATGTTAGGGTGATTGTAAACAAAGGAAAAAATAGGATAGCATGCCATTAGGATGTCTCTCTGTTTGTATTTTACCATATGAGACATTTATAACAGAGTACTTTCCAAAAAGCTGGATCTATTGGAACTCATAGACAATGTCTAGTTGCAAGGTGTCTTTTTTCAATTGTTTCCATGCCTTTTACAGAACTAGTTGCTTAATTTTTACATAAAATTGATACCTACTAAGGTGCATATTATGCTGATTGCACGTATCCCATGGATGAACACATATAACATGGACGGAAAAATGCATGTGTGTTGTATTTTACATCTATCAGCCATGACTGTTCCATTTTATAGTTTATTGATGGACACAATATGGTTGTCCCGCTGATGTATATCCCCACCATGGGAATCTGCCATCAAGTTGTTGGGTGTTTTTTGAAAGATGTGCTTTCTAAATTCACTTTTCTTGTAATACATCTTACTGACACTTATCTCAGAACAAAGTAAAAGAAGACGAAGAAAGAAAAGGCAGTTGGAATCAGTATGGTAGGAATTTACTGTTGAAGTAGAAGCATTGATTGAGACTTTGAACTTAAGATGACATGTTCAACATACACAATATTGTTCCCTTCAGAATATCTGAATAATTCTTTTCTCAGAAAAATGATTACTTGTACTTAGATGGCATGTTCAAAACATTCACTGATAGTTGTTCTCTTTCAAACATTGATAGTTGTTCTCTCTGAAATACCTTTGAAATGAAGTGTAGCTTCATTACTTATTTTAGAGTGTCTACTGTCAAGTCCTTGTTTGGTTAGATATTTTAATTTTATCCTTTCTTCATAAAGAGTGGATAATTTTGTGTCATAGATGCTGGCATGGCTGGGATGATGCTGGAACATTATAGACCATTTGCATTTGGCTTCGAAAAATTTCTGAAATATTTTGATAGAAATTCACTAATTAATTACAAGTTAAAAGTAAAGAAATGACATTTCAAAGCATGTTTATATAGCTATAATGGTATAATATCTTGTCTCATGAGCTGTAAATGTGTCTCTAATTGAGGGGCGAGGAAATTTTTTAAAATTTAAATATGTATTTTTTGGTTAGAGAAATTTTCCATTCATAAAAAAAAATAGAAGCACAATGGAGTTGAGTAATTAATAATTTCTTTGTGATCATAAAACTGTTGGCTAAGTGATTGCAGAAAATTTATTCACAATATTGGTTTTTGTTTCATTTTATATGTTTAGATAAATTCTTGAGGTACTTTCCTTTCGTGAAAAGATAATCTCAGGTTCATATTTTTGTTAATTACAGAACATTTGCAGATGGGTAAGAGCATCTGCAGTCCACATTCCTTCAGCAGTACGATAATGTCCTTGTCTTCAGATAAACTAAAGATACACAATGAATTGACATGGCCTCCCTTGTCAAGCCAAAATAATCTGTCCTCAAGTTTCAAGGACAATCTACCTATGGGCAATGAACTAGGAAAACTATTTACCAGCGCAAATTCAAGGATACCAGGTCCTGTGTCTGATAGCTGTAACATGGCATCTACCTCGGAATCTTCCTGTAGGAAGTCAGTAAATAAGGCATCCCACGTCCCGAATGCTGGTCAAACACTTCCATACTTCAATAACAGTATTCCATGTCATGAAGGCTCAACAAGTGCTCATGATAGATGGCAATACACTGGTAGTTTGAGATCTCAACAGAGTTCGGGAAATGAGGCCTCCTATAAAAATGGATTCCCCTGTGATTTACAATTTGGCTTTAGAACACCATGTAATTTACATTCACCAAAAGTTGGTTTGGGCATGTCAAACATTAGTAATAGCGCAAGTTTTTATCCTGGGAAGTTTGAAGATGATGCAATCCAAAAGCATTATAAGGGTTTCAATTTCATGGATAAGATTTCTGCAAAGGACGTTACTTCAAAATCCCTATCTACGATTGGTTCTCGGGATGGATGTGCCAGCCAGAAAAGTTATTTTGATAACAGTAATGGTTCTGCATCAGGAATATCATGGTTGAGGTCAACTCGAGTTTGTAATGGTTCTATTAATCTTAACGTGGCTGTGGAATATGACCCTAGTGTAGAATTGAATTACTCTCAAACGATGCCCAATAATGGTGTAGTTTCTGTTGGTGAAGAAACAGAAAATTATTCATTCAAGAATGTTATACAGTCTATGAACAAAAAGAATGAGGTATCCGGAATCCTGGAAAATGCAAGTCATTCTGGGTTGTCTTCTATTGATCTAAATTTGAATTGCCCTCAGGCTACACCATCCTTGGCTCATGAAGAAAATTCTACAAATATGTTTTCGATTGACGTAAATACTGCAGCAGAAAGTTTGGACCAACCTGCCCTATTGGGGTCCATAGATAATGAGCAGAGGCCTCAATCAAAATTGGCTGTTACAACTGTTTCTGGAAGAGCTGTTTCCAAAATTGATTTGGAGGCACCTATCATTTCCCATTCTGCAGAAAGAATGTTTTCAGAGGAAGCATTACAAACTAATAATCAAGTCTCAACTTTTGAAGACCCCAGTAGCCGAAAGGAAATTGGAAATGAATATGAACAACCATATTTGGAAACTGCTAGAGCAGCCGCTGAAATTATCATGTCAATGTCAAGAACCACCCAAGGAAGGAGTTCTAATTCAATAACTTCTCAAACGTCAGGCCCAGCATCAGGGGATACATTATACTGGTTGGCTGATATAATCACCTCCAATGTGGACGATCATGAATCTGGAGCTGGTGCACTCAAAGGACAAGGACATGAAGATGGGAGTGCAGAACACAATGGGATGGATTACTTTGAATCCATGACATTGAGATTGACGGAGACCAAACCAGAAGATTTCTGGTCCCATCCTCCTATACAAGAACATCAAGAGGAAGGACCTGGTGCAGCTTCTCTGTTGCTACCAAAAATTAAGAGGGGCCAGGTGAGGAGGAGGAGGCAAAAGAGGGACTTCCAGAAAGATATCCTGCCAGGCCTTGCTACCTTGTCAAGATATGAAGTCACTGAGGATCTCCAAACAATTGGAGGTCTGATGAGAGCCTCAGGACAATCTTGGCAGATGGGTTCAAGGAAAAGGAGTTCTGGTAGAAATGGGAGGAGATGGCAACAGGGTGGTACGACAGCAGTCGAAATTCCAGCAGATAGCCCTCCTTTGCAGCAGCAAAGCAACAATGAGTTAGAAAATGATGGTTGTAGTATATTAGGCTGGGGAAGAACAAGAAGATGCCGGCGGCAAAGATGCCCATCTGGCAATATCACAATACATCCTCCCTTAACTTGAGATACCATGGAGGGAGGGTCGGATAATGTTGTCACATATCCTTATTTGACTGGAGAGCTAACAGAGGGTTCGGTAATGTGTTGTCATGTACCCTTCTTTGAGTTGAGCAAGAGGGGTTTTGGCCTGAGGTGAAAAATTCTGGAAAGGGATATTTTTCAGAGGGATTCTGATTCAAACAGGGGATATTGTGGATTTAGATTGAAGGACTTGGGTTCACACCACTTAATTGTATATTTTTATGACCTCTATTTGAGGACTGATCATCTTTGTTAATTGAACACACGGGCTAGTATACCTCAAAGTAACCCAATGCTGGGGTTTCCTTGAAATATGACAATCGTAGCTTATGGTCTAGGACGATGTGTTGGGTGGCCTTCTCTGAAATGCTCTCAAACCCAAGAATGCTTACATCCTTTTCCTTGCCACTGAGAAAATGCAAACAAGTGTCCAAGAATTTCAAACCAGAGATCCCAGTTCCCATGCTTGTTTGGGAATCTAATGCAGTTGGGAGATTGGAACACTCCTTGTCGCATCTACCTTTTCCATGAGTATGCTGATCATTTGGATCACTCTACTAAAAAGTGAAACATGCAGGAGCTGCGTTTTCCACAGGCTGGCCATTCTAAAAGGTGTGTACCTGCAAAGGATTGATGTCACTGAAACAAGAGGAATCGACGTTTGTGGGTAGGATTCTGTGTATGTTGTTGGAAGTTGCTTCCCACAAATGTCAAGCAACAAGATTTCAGATGGGCACAAAATCCATTGTCCACGCACGAAACTAACATCAATTCTTGTTCTATCTTCCAAAAATAGATCTAAAAGCATGAAAAACTATAGTTCATGGTGTCATTCTCTTAGTCCGTGCCTCCGCTTTGTTACCAAAGAAGGTGATTCTTAGGTTTTGTTTAGAAATAAAGTTTGTAAAAAATTTTACTATGTAAAATATATATTTTAATAAATAATATAATAAAAGTAGATATTTTTATTGTAGTTATCAGAAAGAGAAATAAAAAGAATTTTTATTACCTCAAAAATTATGTTAATTTTTAAAAAGTGAACTTCAGATTCACCTAATTTATAAGTTTTTTCTAACAAAACTTTAGGTTCCATCGTAGGCAGCAAGATAGCCACATATGGACTTTGATCTTATGTTGGCCAAAGATTCATTTTATAACGTGTTTTTGAAGTGGTTGGACATTTTCATTTGTTATATCAATTTTGTGGCATAAGTTTTCTTGGAAAAATAACAAGTGGTACCAACATCATTCAATTCGGTAAATTTACCTTTGTTGAAAGGAGTGACTTAAAGTGGGTTAAAAGAGGGCTTAGAGTTTAGAGTAGACTATCCATGAGGTTATCCATTCAAAAGTGTGGTAGAATGATTTGTAATTTAGAGGGGGGGGGGGGGGGCGGAGGAGTTTGTGTATATTAGAAATGAATGAAAAGAAAAATATTGAAAATTTTTTATTGTTAAAATATTAAAAATTTAGAAATAAAATTTTTTATGAGATTATTTATGTATCTTATGAAAATTTATTTTTAATTTTAAAATTTTTAAAATTTTTAACATTTTAATAATAAATTTTTTTCTGAATTTTCAATGTCATTCATTTCTAAGAAACACAAACCCTCCTCCTCCTTAGTCTCACATTTGTAAAAGGTTTACCTTCAAACGTAATCGTGGTGAATTTAAGAACTTATCTCTTACCATTCTCAAGGGTGCTGCAAATTTAAATCACCGAAGCTGCAGTTATTTTTTGTGAGAGAGACGATTGGTATCATAGAATTTTTCAGAATCAGTCAACAAGAAATAAAAGTTATCTAAAACTTGTCATTATGAAAGTAGTTTCGATTCAAATCACTACCGTTTATCATTTTATGGTGAACGTAGTGAACATTTTAAATCAGTACGTATATTTATGTTTATCATTTTACATTGTTTAAGAGGCACTTGTAATTCGAATTGGAAAAACTGAACTGCTTTCTGCTACCATCTCACATGGCTCAAGTGCTAACACATACGGTGATACCATATTGAAGTTTAGTTTCACCAATTTGCATATATTTATTTATGTATATAAATATATTATAATATATATAATATAAAATAATATATTGTATATTACTTTGAACTGTTTGTGTGATTTATTTTTTCATTATTAAGGAACATTGCTTGAACTTTTTTGATTACAATGTTCCCAACATCTATAATGGAGAAAACCCAACATCTAGAAATAAGCCGGTCATTTAAATAAACTGTGAAATATATAATCCTGTTCAAATTACATCTCTCATCAAATCAAAAATTACTCCGAACATTATAATGATATAAGAGTTTTTCAATACAACTATATAATTTTTTTCTCATCATAACATTTAATCACATCAACATTAAAAATATAATTCTTAATGCAACTTTTTCATATTACTGCAAAAGTTATTATTTTTCACTCACAGAATTAAATAACTTCTACCAAATGCAATCATAATTCTACATCCAAAGAAATGCGATAAACTTAAATCATCTCTGGAAACTTGTGTTTAAGGTAAACACGGTAACTTGGGCACGAGCCTTAAACACAAAGACGTACATTGAGATGAAAAATTAGGGGCCAACTGTAAATAAAAGTGTAGGAGACATACACAGATGATAAATTAATGACAGGCATTGCGCAGACAAGACAGGCCGGTGGAAGGCAAGGCCCCGACTTCCAGCATTATGGACGTTCATTGTTCTGCATCTGAGTGATGCTCTTGAGACGCTTGTACATCTTGGAACATTCAAGAGAAAAATCGGACGTGGCCCGACAGAGCTCTGGCAAGTGTGTCCTCAGATTAGCCACAGATTTCTCCCTCACCTGCTTGCAAAGCAGTCGATAGCCTTCCTCCTCTTCCTCCAACCTTTTCTTCAGGGATTCCACAGCAAATTGCCTCTCTGCAAAAGCATTCTTATTAGCATTGTCAATCTGCTCGCCATCACCTTCCTCCTGCTGTATAGTTAGACTCATATTCTTTTGACACCAATCAGTGAAAGCCCTGTTCTTCCGCTGGTAATCCCTCCTGTTGTCATCACATTTCCTCTTCTGAGTTAACTCCTCATGTTGATGGTCAATGATTGACTTGATGACGGCTGCAAAGCTTTGTATGGCACTCCTAGCAATATCATCAGGAAGCTTCTCGAGCCGATCATGCCATGCACGCAAAATAGCCTGGATGGGAGGTTGATGTATCCTGGGTGGAGATGAAACTTTCTCCTTCAAGCTACTCTCAATGGGAATGATGTTCAACTTTAGCCAGTTGTTAAGGGCCAGCATGTACTCTTTTTGATGATTCACAAGTTTCTGAAACTCCAAATGCCACTGGCTCACAATGTTGTAGAGTTGAGCAGTTCTGTTGAGATGCTGTTGGCTTGTTTCCACAGGAGTACTTGATATGTCAAGTCCTCTAAGGTCAATGACCATCTTTAGTTGGCTGTCATGATGTGCATGCATGGTTTCCCACATTTGTGCCATTCTGATGACGTAAAAATCAATATCAATTCACACTCAAGCATATTTGCTGCTGGTCAAAAGTAGTGTCATAATTTGTAACCATGACAAAAGCAAGCTAGATTCATAACCACGGAAAATTTTAGATAATATTATAGTCTCCCTGTAAATAACAATCATAACTTTCTATAACATATTTCTTGGCATGGAAAAGTCCAGGTTTTCAATAGAGAGAGAGTGTGTGAGAGAACCTAAATATCATCACCCTATCCTAGTAGCAGCAAAACCCCCCTCCAATGAACTCTCTCCTCTAGACCTCTAGACCTCTTAATTTGGGTATTTCACTCCTTACCATAGAGTTTTTGGCAAGAAGAGAAAGACGTTGTGGAGCATGTAAATCCACGAGAAGAGTTGTTAATCTTCACTCATGGATAGTCAACCATTAGCCAAAGGCCAAAGGCATTGGTTGACAAAACTTACCTCAAGTCACTAATCTGTGAATTTCATCAGCCAAGTTAGTGAGTTTTGCCAACAAGGAATGTCGACTAGTGCCTACCAAGCTACCAAGAAACACCAATGAGTTTCTCCAGCCAGGGGAGTCAACCAAGTTAGTAGAAAAAGTTGACAAACAGCTAGACAGACCAACAGAAAACGCCAGCGAGGATTGTGTCCAGTCCATCGATGGTTGGTTACCAAACCACTGAAGATTCCTCAAACTATGGGCCATTGATGTCCTCAGGCCACCAGTGGTGCCAGTTCGGACCACTGATGGTGTCATAAGCCAACACCTTTGGGTTACCCGAAGGTTATTTTCAAGCTACTGAAGGAGTTGTTCAGACAAGACCTCACTTGGCTTTCAACAAACAGCAATAAGGAATCAAGAAACGGTCAACATGCATGCGATGCAACAGTGACCGACCCAACCAACCAACAGTGGATTGTGTCATTAGAGAAAATTTAGATTTTCAGATCCAGATGGTCGAGTTTTGCAATGTGCCATGGATAGAAACGTGAGAAAATGAAGAATCTCGCATCTAGCATTGGATGGCCAGTAGATCCCATTTTTGGGGTTAAAAAGTTGCATACTTTCAAGATATCTAGACAGAATTGAGCAGACTGCAACCTTTGAAAGATTCTTCCAGAAGACCAGCCAAATGTGCATAGAACTAGGCGCATGAGTACCCGTTTAAAAGTTTATTGAATGAGGAAGATCAGAAGCACAACTGTGGAGAAAGCTGAGATGGCATTTCCAAGTTATGACTCTGAGAATTCAGGCTTCAACCTTGGGCTCGAATTTGAAGGAACCACTATCTTAGTTCATGGAATTCATGGACTCACAACTTGAGAATGCAAGGGATGAACCTATTTTCATCTTTAGAACTTGAAGGGGCATTAAGATCACCTGTGGTATCCTTGTCCTTTATGAATACCATGGTATTTTTGGATGTGAAGATCACCTGTAGTTTCTAGTCTCATATCTCTCATTTTACTTTATTAATAAAGTTAGCTTGTTTTATTGCCAAATTCTTGTGTCATTTAAGTGTGTTCTTGGGAGAGAGTAGGGGCTGATTTTCCTCCACAAACTGCAACTCCACATCACGTCCAACTAGGGCATAGTTGTCCATCCACTCTAATATTATCAACCTTAGCTTCTTTCAACTTGAAAGCTTAGAAGCTTGAGAGGGAGAGTGGGATACAAATCACCACTAGAGCATTGTCAACCCTTAATGTTTCCTTTTACATCTCCTTCATCCTCTACCCATGGTTTTCACTAAGAACCTCATAAAAGAAACTATCGACAGATGTCAATGTAGGGAATGTACATCATTCAATTGATGGTAGTCAATGATTAGAATACTTTTCAAGGTATGGTGAGATCAAGGACTATTGGATTGCGATAGGCAAACAAGAAACCTAAAGGGTTAGCTTTGTTGAAGACAACAAAGGGAATCAATAAGAAACTAAAGGAACAGACTAACAACTTCAAAGGACATGTCGTGCAATTTACATTGTTGACGGTTTAAGGATGGGGAATGTGGCCAAGAAGTTTTTTGAGGCTTTCATGGCCATGAAGATTGACCAAGAAGTTTACATTGTCAAAGGTTTAAGGATGGGGAATGTGGCCAAGAAGGTTTCTGAGGTTTTCATGGCCATGAAGATTGACCAAGGATGGTGTTAAACCTCTAATGTTGTTTCCAAGAAACACTACTTTCATGTCAGCTAAATATTATCCAAGGAGCAAGTGCTCATGCTTGTGTTTGCAAGTGCTAATATTTGCATTTGTGCCTATCTTACCTGCAATTGAAAGGTCAACATGATAGATTTTTGTTCACGTCTGCCTATTTAAGAAAAGACCAATTGATTAGCCATATGTGCTATCTACTTCCTATTGGAAATTCAATATGATTTGACTTTTGTTCATGTGTATAGTCAATGTGATTGATGGTTGTTTGTATATATCTCTTTGTTTGATTCTGCTAGACCTATTGTTTAATGCCTCTTTGTTAAAAGAGGCATTAATTGATGCACACCATATTGCAAATTGTGCATCATTGATGATCTCAACTAAGGGAGAGTGTTAGAATAGATGGATATCTAAATGAATCTTGAGTAGATCACTTCTAGGTTAAGTATTAATACTCCTATTTAAAGGAGATTGTACTATTTGTCTAAATAACAACATTATCATTCCATTCTCTACTTGATAGTATGGTTTGGTTAAATTTAGAGGAAACCACTTTACCAGAGGTAAAACCTTGACTAGTTTTGAGTCTTGGAAATAAGTGAATGAAGGTAAAAATAGGAAAAGAAAAGATTATGCCAAGAGCAAAGAGGTATATTATTTAGTTCCTTTGACAGTGAAATATTTGAAAGGCATCATCACAATAACTCGTTTATGAAAAGAGCTTCTGTAAATAATGATTAATGACAACCAAGGAATGAAATTTTGGTAACGTATCAAAGATTGATCCTCTACAGAAAAGAAACATATCAAAGATGTATCCATGGAAGTGCCATACGTTCATGGAAGCAACCAAAAAATATCAAATTATGACTTGAAACTCTGGGATAACATAAAAAAGTTATAAGAATCATATAAAAACACTTCAATAAAATTTCTAGACAATTATCACAAATACAATATCACATAGCAGTACTTGCATGTATGGAAAAAGATTTGAACTATATAGGAATAGTAGAAATATCTTGCATAATATCAAAAGATTCCAAGTATAATGAAAATATGCACATGTCAAATGCTTGGAGGATCATTACCTTATCTTTGATGTAATGCCAGGTCATGGACCTAATGGTGGATTATCTATTGGCACATCATCTATTCCTTTAATATTAAACAATGACTCAATGACTGAAAATTCATCAAACACTCGTAAATTGAAAAAAATAAACATAAAACTGAACATAAATAAAATGGATCTGCTTAAAACATGAAAGAAATGAGATGGAAAAGAAAAATCATCTCAAGATAGAACTGTAAAAGAAAAATCAAAGGCTAAAATGAATGGTTTCCTAGAAAAAAACACCCCTAGATCAGTATCCTTTTTCAAGATCCAGCTGAAAAATAGCAAGATCCACACAAGTATAGAGGAGAATGGGAGAAGAGAGGAGAAATAGCAAGATCCACATAGCAGCTCTAATAGAGTAACGGTGAATGTGCAGTGAACCATTTTGAAGATACTATTAAAGGATCACTCGAACCAATAGATCCACATTCAAAAAATCGCATGGAATTGCCAGTCTGATCGATATGGATCAGATATTGGCCAAAACAATCCCCTACGTCCAATAAAATACTAGTGGCTATCAAACTTCTCTCATGAAAAATTGATCTAGATCGGCAATATTTTTCCATGATTACTACCTAACATGCTCAGTGGGCTCTCAAGCTTCTAAATGATAACATAAATTGATAAAGTACAAGAATAGGGGGACCACAGGAGAGTATCACAATATTTTCTCCAGAAATAAATGTCAAATTACAAATCTTCATATCATCATTATTTTTACAGAAGTTACAAAGATCCCTTCCACCCAAGAGTAAATTCCGTACTCATGTGGTCAAAAAAGGATACCATATTCAACGCTTTCCCTGTTCACACTGATCTTGAACTGTACTATTTGGATCATGAGTCCATCCTTTTTTTTGGAGAAAAAGTAAAATGACATCTACAGATCATTATAATTTTTTATCTTAAACATAGAACAGGCAAAGGAAACAAAATAACTTACCCATCAATAAGAGCTACAAGTTTTGGGTACAGCTGATCATCCCGCAAATGTTGAATTTCTGATACAGTTGAATCCATAGATTGTATGTCAACTATGTACCGTGTGTGTAAATGGCTTACTGCCGCTTTAGTTTTTTCCAATGATTCAGGATTTGCACCTCGTTTTTTCTGTTTATTCAATAAAGCCACCTTTTTTTGGTATTCAATTTTCATAAGTTCACCTGCCTAATAACCAACATACTGACACCCATTAGAATTTAAGAAATAAAACCTTTTTAGAGTGGTATAAACATCACAGACAAAATATCAGAACTCCATTCATGAAATACAAGTTCTAACATGTTACTCATGTTACCAAATATTGAGTACTACATTATAGAATCAATGAGAAGAGGCTACAAATAGTTATGGATAATGTATTTGAAGTACTTAACTTATTAAGTATCTACATTTTTTTTTGAAAGGTGGTACCTTTTTGCCCTAGTACGGTCACAGTTTTAAGGTTTTATTCTTATAAAAAATGATTTCTAATGAAAAATGGACCCATTTTCAAAAGCATGCAAGTTGGTGCGGACATTTCAAATAAATCTAAAAATCTGCTAGGAAATCAAAAGTATAGAATACAATAATGGCATAATCAAGCTTACCAAAATGTCAACTTACATCACATAACAGGTCCAAAAAAGTTAACAGGAGCAGTATATTACCTTTACTTCCTCATAAAGCTTCTTTTCCCAAGCAAGCAACTTATCCAGTATGGTGGCATGTGTTTCCCATTCATCATTATCAAAATCATCCTTTCCATTGTCATTGTCAGGAAGCCCTTTAAATGATTTATTCCATGTGATAACCCGCATTACTCTTTCAGAATGATCAATATGTCCTTTACAAATGCATACAAAGGTCAAAACATATCTATCATCTACAAAGACAATCCAAATAAACAGGAAATAAAAAAGGTAATGAACGTAAGACAAGCAGCTGAAAAGGGAAAAAAGGAACCATTATGTACACAACTAGAAAAGGTAATAGCAGAATAATTCCAAGGCTAAGAACTATATCAACCAAATGAAGCCACTGAATCTGGTAATAAGAGCGTCAAGGGACTATCATTCTTGCCTCCAGGGCTTTAATGGATGCTTTTTTATTATCCACAATAGATATATTACTCTTAACATAAGAAAATGAAAACAAATAAATCATAGCATTTCTATGAATCCTCCAAGCATATAGTCGTTCCTAAATGTCTGGATGGTGGATGCCATCGGTTGAACTCTTCCATGTAGACCAGCACGTTCTCAAATCACAACTAAAATGATAACCACACTTGTATACTAACTAAAATGAAATTCAAGTCATCTTGTTACCCAGATCTCCCCACCCTCTTGTTGGTACAGAAGGTGAATTTTCGCTTCCAGTAAAAGTGTAAAACAGAAGATCACCTAATAACAGAGCTAAATTTGTGAAATGCAGAAACCCTTCTAATGTAGAAGAAGGGCATCATAGATACCAAATTGTGCCATCTTCTGATTAGATGCAAATGTAGGTTTAGTTAACAAGCAATGTGCTTAAAACTGGAGCATCTTCTTTGAAAAAAGTCATTTATGTCAACAGCTTCTTTTGTTTACAATCTGAAAAAAGGCCTTTTGATTATTCATACAACTTGAAAGAAACAGATAATTACAACATTTTGAGTCAAATATCAACAGGTTGTCTAGAGATTAGATAGTAGGAAAGACTGAAAGCCAGAAGATGCTCATTGTGCCACGTAATTTTCACGCCAATGTTAAGCAGATAAAATGATCTCTGTGAATTCTCAATTATCACTTTTAGCCACTATTATGAATTACTTTTGCCAGAAGATAAAAGTCCATTTATTGCTGTTGAGTAGCAAGTGACCTAGCAACACATAATCTATCAATGTTAACGTGTAAATAAGGAATGTATTAATAACTCCATATGGAAAAAATCAGCAAGGACAGTTGTAAAATACCACGGCTATCAGCGAAATTGGAGTGATAGTGCAGCCTCGTAGCCTCAAGCATCTTGGAAACGTCCTGCGCACTCTGTGAAGCCTTGAGAAAATGATCGTCCAAATCTATCAGTATCTGAACAAGGTTCACAGATGGAACCTGTTCTGCCGCTGCTGTCTTACCCTTCTTAGTTTCCAACACCCCAGTAGATGTAGCGTGATGATGGTGCGAACCTGGGCCCGATTTCGACTTCCTCGCGTGCTTCGACGGAGATGGTGGCGATGGAGTGTCGATGACATTCTTCTCCGGGCCTGGGGTAACGGGCGGAGACTCCTCAACTACGGGAGCAGCAGCAGAAGAAGTACCATGTGCAGCAGAGGCGGAAGCCTTTTTGAAGGGAATGTCTTCCACTTGCAGAGGCTCGGGGTGGATCTCATCCTCCACCATGGCGGGAACGGGAATGTTGGCCGCCATGTCGAAGAAGTAGTCCCAGGTCCCCTTGTTGTCTGGCGGAGGTGGAGGCGGGGGAGTCGACGGCTGGCTATTCTCCTTACCATTAACACCCGCACCGCCACCACCTCTATTTCCTCCCCCGCCCTCCTCCTCCTCCTCCTCCTCCTCCTCCCGTATAACGGCATCGGAATCGTCGGGGTTAGGGTTCTTCCTCGGCCTTGTTGGCGGCTTGGGGTACGGCAGATCCGGCATGCTGGCGGCCCGCTGGAGCGGGGAGGGGGAGAAATCGGGGAGAGGCGGCGGGGGAGGGGGAAGGCTGTCGATCGGGCCCGGGGTGGCGGACACCGGGGCGACGGAAGTGGAGGTGGTGGTGGGGATGGTGGTGGTGGTAGATGAAGAGGAGAAGGATGAGTTTGGGTGGACGATGCCGACCATCTCGGCCTGGCCGTACTCGCTTAGTGCGGCGCCCGTGTTCTTGAGGGCCATGATGTACGCCGAGTGGGCTGCGGCGAAGGCATTGCGGGCGGCCACGGCGTCCTTCATGTGCTGGCGCCGCTCCTTGCAGCGGGCCACGGACTCCTCGTTGTCGATCTTGGACTGCGCGCAGCCCATCGGTCGGCGGTGGTGGGATGAAGTTTGGCAGAGTGCCGGTGGGGGAGCAGAGCGGAGGATGCGCGTCTCCGACCGTGAAGGTTGGTTGGGTTAAGCGTGGCGTTTGTCCTTTTCAAGGCGTTAGTCTGCGTTGGAGTGGGCGAGAACAAATGCACGATGCAACCTCAGTACGTCATCCTTCACTTACCAGTGTATTGTATCTGGAACTCATACGTACTTTTTTATTGTTCGAAAAATCATAAACATGGTTATTTATGATTAAGTGAGTTATTGCAGTTTATTGGTGAATCTTAGATGGTCATCGGAAACCTTAAACCCATGTTATTTATACACACATCTACACCAAACGTCAACAACACCATCAACCTCGTTGAAAAGTTCTGATCAACGTCAAACACAACCAATCCTTTCTTCCACCCTCGAGTATCGACCACGCCGATCGATCGAAACAGAACAAGTACGCACTTTTCAGTCTTTTCTGCAACAAACGTAAAAACGACGCTCGTCTCGTTATCACAGAAAAGAACCGGAATTCCCAAATTCTAGGGCTGCCGAAGCCGTGATTTCCTTGTGGAAACGTCCTTCCAAAGCTTGGACCCCTCGCTCTCACTGTTTCGTCCGCCACCTTCTTCTGATCGATCGGTTTCAGGTAGCGTGCCGTCTCTTGATCGTCGATCCTTCTCTTCAAATTATCCGGGCAGCTGTCCAGTTTGGTCTTGGACATTGCCGCCTTCTTTTCTACCTCGTCATCGTCCCAGTGCGGCTCCGCTTCCGCAACGATCCGCTGGATGGGAACCGTTCCAGACCTACACTTTTCGTCGGTGATGGTCACTCCTTCCAAGCTTCGCCGTCACGGTCAAGTCCCAATCGACATCAACTTCGTAGTGGGTGACAGCGCGTTCTCACGGATAAAGCATGAACCGTATCGTGGTTTAACTTCTCGTGCTTTCAGCGAACAGTTTTTTTAAGCTTAAAAAACAGTTACAAAAAATTAAATTTAAATAATCATTTAAATAATAAAAATTTATATGTTAAATTTTATAATATCGAAGATGATTTAAGAAGTAAAAAAGTTACTTATGAACATAGCATTCATTTTTAATTTTAATAATTAAAACTAAGTTGCATTTTATCGAAAGATGCAAGTGCATCTTTCAATAATTTTAATAAAAATAACTTACATTTTATTTTGTTATTTTTTATTTTCTTTTAAAAAATAAGGATATCAATAATTTTATTAAAAATAACTTACATTTTATTTTAATATTTTTAAATTTTCATTTAAGAGTAAAGATATCAATAATTTGAATAAAAATAACCCACATTTTATTTTAAAGTAATGATGACTATAGTAGATGAAGCATTTTAGAGCTTAAAGTAGCACTCAATTTGATGGTAAGTATTACGTAGAATTGTGCCGTAAGAATTGAAAAAGTTGAAATAAAGATGTCTAAGGTTTTATTTATTTTAACTTAAGTTAGTTTTGTGAGTAATAAAATAAATAAATTGAATTGAGTTACGTAATAAGTAATATGGTAAGAGTTTTATGTAGTAATGACGTATATGAAAATTTATATAAAGTTAACCTTACACTAAATAAAATTAGAAATAAACAAAATCTAAAAATAAGATTGTTATCGAAGAATCAATTTCTCGTAGACTTCTACATATCATCGTTATTGTATAGACTTCTATATATAAATCTTATTTTATAATTTATTATAAAATTTTAATTTATTTATTTTATTATTCTAAACTTTAATTTAATGAACCACATTTTTATCAAATGAAACGTAAAAGAACATTTGGTAACTAATTTCATTTTTTTGTATTTATTATCAAGGATGTATTTATTTTAATATTTAAATAAAATAAGTAAAATAATGAAATCAAATTTTTTAATATTGATATAATAAAAGATTATCATGAAAAATCTCTAAACTTGTAGATTCTTAATTCACCTTGTCACTTATCCCTCAACTTATGCTCGATTAACTCCTGATTCATTATTAAAAGCATTTCCCCTTTTACACAACCACATGAGAAGATGGAGAGGTCAGAAAAATAATAAAAATAAAAATATTAGAACTGAAAAATACATGTATAAGTTTAAAAAATATTAACCTATAATATATATATATGATTAATATATACAATTACAGTAAACTTGAATTTTATGAAATATTAACTTATAAATTTTGTGAAATTAAATGTTGTAAAAATAAAATTATAATAAATGTAATTTAATTTTTATTATCAATGTATTATTATTGAAGTAAAAATGAAATTATGTTTAAAATATTAAAATATAGAATATTTATAAATTTTATTTAAATTAATTTTTACAATTTTTCATAATGTATACAAATAACTTTAAAACATTTTTCGTTTTCTCATTTTTCTTTTATTTTTTATTTTTTAAATTTTTATTTCTTAAATTTTCAACAGAAACAAATCTTAATACAAAATTATTAGAAAATAAGTTAAGATCAAAGTAGACCCTTCCATTAACGAACACTTACGAAATGATTTGATAAGTTTTATCAGAAGTAAGATAACTTTTATCGTTTGTAACATGTTGCTGCTAATTTATAATTTTTATTTTTTTAGATATTTTTTATTTTTAAGATATAGGTATCGTTTACGGATTTTAATATATAATTTTTTTAAATTATTATAGAATTTTAACTCATTTAAAAAATTAAATTCAACTAACTTTTTTTTTTTTTTTTTTACTTTTAAGATTGAAAAAAGAAAAAGTTTGTAAACGATGCCGTGGACGTGCGTACTTGGAAAGCAGTGGTGATGCGAGATGACGTGCCAACGTCCACGTCCGCACGCGGACAACGAACGTCGTCGAAAATTTGAAAGAAGACTCAATCCACCTCTGCAAGAAATCTCATTTTCGCGGAAAAAAATTCGAAAGGTCAACACGCTCACAGCCAGATCTAGGGTTACGCGCCCATGCGGCGGCTCCCACCACGAAGGTGGCGGTTGGCTAGAACGTAGTTGCTCATCTCCTTCTTCGTCATGATATTTATACGCTCCACACGCCGTTTTCCGATGATCGTCCTTGTCTGGATCCGGCATTGGTAAGAATGGCTCTGCCTGGGTCTTCTTCCGTTTGTCATGTGGAAGGTTGAATTGGTGGACGAATGTGTGGAAGATTCTTAATCGGCTTTTGGATTGATCGTTTCTTACGCTTATTTCTTTCTCTACATCGAAAAGATAGGATTTTTTGTGCGATTGCTTAATTTTGATTTGGGATCTGCAGAGAACGAAGGACGGCCTCTAGGGATTCTGAGCACCACCTGAAGCCTACGCGGGATGGATCTGTTCAGCAAGGCGAAGATGGTCCGCCTTCGGAGCCACCACGAAAGGTACCTGGTGGCGGAGGACGAAGAGTCGGTCGTCCAGGACAAGAACGGCGCGTCTCGACAGGCAAGATGGTCGGTGGAGTTCGTGGGCGGGGATTCCAGATTCATACGTCTCAAGAGCTGCTTCGGCCGCTACCTCGCCGCGTCCAACAAGCCCTACCTCCTCGGCCTCACGGGCCACAAGGTCGTTCAGGACCTTCCCGCGAGGCTGGACTCCTCCGTGGAGTGGGAGCCGGTGAGGGAGGCTATGCGGATCAAGCTCAAGACGCGTTACGGAAACTTCCTCCGGGCCAACGGAGGGACCTACCCTTACAAGAACTCGGTCACCCACGACGTCCCCCACCGGACGGTGACGCAGGATTGGATCCTGTGGGACTTGGAAGTCGTCGAGATCCTCGCGCCGGCGGCCGAACCTGTACCTCCTCAGCAACCACCGAGGAATTCTTCTAGACTAGGACGGAAATCTCAAGAGGTACCCTGCATGTTTACATGGATTGAAGGATCAGGGCATGGTTTAAAACGATTCCTTTTGATGTCTAATGTTTTCATCAGAACACAGAGCCGACGTCCCCGCCTCCTTCTCCGCCACGCTCCAAAAGGAACTCCTCAACGTGGGTGTCTAACGAGGTACAATAACAATACATATACTCCATCTTTTGCTCTATTCGAACTGGTACATGAAAATATTCATTTGGCTGAGTTCCATCAATGCTTCCTGATCAAACCATGCCATCTCCTCAATCTGATTCCATGGTGACTAGCTTCATTCCTTTTGTCTTCCACAGGGCAATGAATCGATGTCACCCCATGCTTCGCCACCTCCTCCTTTTAGCAGCTCTCCCAAGGTTGCCCCAAAACTACACAAGAAGGAGGTACAAGTCTTCTACTTGCATTTAACTGCTTATTTTAACCAAAATTAACATTTATGTAAAGAGCAAGTTAGTGATCAACAATTTAGCTTGTCGCTTGCTCAATTACTTATTTTCAAACCATTTATTCAATAAACGCTTCTTCTAGTATCTCTTTCATTAGACGAAATCTGGTTGCAGTCATTTTTCTTCAATTTCTCCAAATCTTATTGCTATTATTTGTTGTTAGTACTGTTGCATTCTTTTGGCTCAACCTCAACTCTGATTCAACCATTTCTTCTCTGTAGAAGGTGGTAATACCCCGATAACCCCCACCAGAGATGGAGGTGATATATTTATATAAGAACAATTTACACAGCAGTTTAAAGAATACAAATAATCATACAAGACAAATAAAGGACTAAAGTGTAAACATTAACATTCTCTTCTACTTTGTCTTCTTACCATGTGCAAGTATTCACTTTTCTACTTCCACTCGTTGTCATTGCATGAATGGAAAAATAATTCATTTCTGCATGTCCCTTTTTCCTCCATTTTCAGACATTGTCACAAAAACCCAATGGAAGGTTGATACAGTACCACGTTGCCGATGAAGAGGGGAATGTGGATGAAAGCCACGAAGGCTTCAGCATTCTCTTCAAAGGATCAAATGTCCAGG
>JAMKPZ010002066.1:0-44599 GCA_024699675.1 Amphibolis antarctica
CCCCCCCCCCCCCCCCCGCTCCTTTTTCTGCTTTGTCGTGAGACTAGGATCGCGGATCCCTATGCGATCGTTCGCCTGAGAAAGACTTGTTCTTCTGTTGCTGCAGAGGCTCTGAAGCTCGTCGTCTCACAGTGCAGGCCCAAGGCGAAGGTCGTCGACCTGTGCGAGAAGGGGGATGCGTTCATCAGAGAGTTGGGGTTCTTTTCCTTTGCTTCGAATGTTTTGCGTTTTCCGATGGCCGGGAATGACTCTGTTTTCCACCCGTTTTAGGCAAACTGGTAATGTGTATAAGAATGTGAAGAAGAAAATTGAGAGAGGGGTTGCTTTCCCCACCTCCATCTCTGTCAACAACACGGTGTGCCACTTCTCGCCCCATGTTGGTGATGAAACCGTGCTTGAGGAGAGCGATGTTGTGAAGATGTGAGATACATGTTCGGACCCTTTTCCGTGATTCGTTTCTCCACCTTCGATGATTCAATTGTTTGATTCTCATTGCGGATGTGCCTATACGGTTTTTGTTCAGCGATATGGGCGCCCATATTGATGGATTTATTGCAGTGGTGGCACATACTCATGTCGTCCAAGAAGCTCCTGTCACAGGGAGGGCTGCTGATGTGATTGCCGCTGCCAATACTGCGGCTGAAGTAGCTTTGAGGCTCGTGAGACCTGGTAGAAAGGTACATTTTTTTTTATTTTTTTAAATTTACTTTAGGTCTTTTTGGGTGTTCTCCCGTGGCAATTTATTGAATACTAGAGTCCGCAAGTTTTTCTCCATGGAGGGGAACTATATGATTTTGAGAATTTTGAAAAGGCTTAGAGCCTTGCATTTTTTTCATCACATTGATTTACTAATGTATTCTTTTCACTGCATTGACCTTATTTGTATTAGTTTATGTTTCATTTACAGTTTGGTGTTTTTTTTTTTATTTGAATAAAGAAGATTCTTGTGCTATTATTAGCTTTATTAGATTTGCAGTGGGTCTAGTTTTATTAGATTATTATATTTGTTAGTTCCTAATTGTTGGCTGTGATGCCCTAAGCAACGAATATCTTTTGGAAGCCATGATAGGGAAAAATTTTCTTATCTTGTCAATAAACATAGTATGGGGTTTCTTACTTAGCTTGCAATAGAGATATTTTAAAAGAATTCGTGGTTGATTTGTTTATTCAATCTGAAAAGTGTTTGGTGTAAATTTTTTTGTATTAAATGGGGTGGTTGTAGTTGATTTCTTTGTTATTAGTCTTATGTGAGCTTAAACATTCAGACATAACTAAATGAGTAATATTGCATGAGCAAGCCAAGGGATTCTTATCTATCTACGTGAGGTATTCATTATAGTTACTTCAGTAATTTTCTTGCAGTGGTATTGGTTATTTTGTTGTGCTTCTTAGCTTGGAATGGAAATATTTTTGAAGAATTTGTAGCTCATATGCTTATTTAGTTTTAAAATTCTTGGTTGCATTACTATTTTCAGCATAACTCGTTGATTTTTTTTCACATGCAGATTGTCTTGTGTAATAAATGTGTGGTTACTTTTATAGTTGTAGTTCTAATTTTATTTTCTGGTTGGTTGTCTGATCTTATGTTGGCCTGAATATCTTTAGATGGAATATCTCTTCAGACCCATGAGCTTATGCCAATGAGTTTTCTGTTATGGCTGGTGGCTACCCTCATAGGACACCCTGATAATTTTCTTTCATCCATTATTGTTATTTCGTTATATTTTTTATTTTATTATCAACTCATTTATTCCAAAAAATCTATGTTTCATTTTTTGCAGCTGTTTGAAGTTGTATTAGGTCGTTGTCCTTACATATTAAAATTTATGATGTTACTTTTTTGCACATATTAATATCTTTTGATTGCTTGAATTATGTTGATGAAATTTCATGTATAAAACTGGCTGCTTTGATTCCGTATGCTCCTAAATGAGGAATAACATATTTGAAGCCATGGGCTATAAGCCCAATGAGGCATTGGTCATAGTTCGTCTGATAGGATGCTTTTTCTAATGAACTTGCGATTGTCTGCTTGAAAGTGGGTCAATAGATAATTTTTTGCGGTCAATAGCGAATGCCATTTCATTTTAAAAAACACAAAAATCAAATGGCAATGACATGCAATTCTCTCAAAAGAAATTTTAAATCAATATTACTTTCTTGGGATCTAAATGTCGAAAATGTTGTCTTCTATAATAGTTAGTTAATGTATTTGTCTTTAGGGAAAAAAACGTCTTTTTTCCATTAAAAGGAATTCAGAGAACTCTTTATTACTATAATTTCTCTTTGTGCACTTGTTTCTGTTATTTTTTCATTGAAATTATTCCTGTGGTTTAGAATAAGGATGTCACAGAAGCAATCCAGAAGGTTGCTGCTGCTTATGATTGTAAAGTTGTTGAAGGTGTACTCAGCCATCAGCTTAAGCAGTTTGTGATAGATGGAAACAAAGTTATTCTTGGTGTGGGTGGCCCAGAGACAAGGGTTGATGACTCCGAATTTGAGGAGAATGAAGTATATGCAATTGATATTGTTACCAGCACGGGTGAAGGAAAGGTGAGAGTTTTGAATGATGAATACTTGATCGTTAGTCAGAAAAGTGTTTTTGGTTGCATTATTTACTTGAAGGAAAAACAAATTCCGTTTTTTTGATTTTTTGGTGTTTTACTTCGTTTAATAGCAAATATGGTAGTTTTAACTTTGTGATACTGTTGATGCTAATGGCAGCCAAAACTGATAGATGAGAGGCAAACTACCATTTACAAAAGGGCTGTTGACAGAAGCTATCACCTGAAAATGAAAGCATCAAGGTTTATACTCAGTGAAATTAACCAGAAATTTCCTATCTTGCCATTTTCAACCAGGTTTGGTATTTGTTCTTTAATCTACAAAACGGTGATTCGGCATTTCTGAAAAAAAAATTCGTGGAATGATTGGAGGACATGTTTTCCCTGCTAGATCATTGGAGGAAAAACGTGCACGACTTGGACTTGTAGAATGTGTGAATCATGAACTTCTACAGCCATATCCAGTTTTGCATGAGAAACCTGGTAAGTTTCTAGATCTGTGGTACGTTATCCGCAATTTTTGGTGGAACCACTGTTCGTTGCCATCAATGCTCTAGTTTTATGGTCTATGTGGTGGTTTGCCATTAGTAAAGGTTTAGTAATTGTTGTGGTGGTTATTTACTGCGGTACTGATGCCAATATGTTATTGATGTTCAATGTGGACTGCAGAATTGCTTGAATAAGGCTCCATTGGTTTTTTTTTTCATCATACTTCATTTTGTTGTTCATAACACTCTATTACATTTGGGAATTGATCCCGTGGGTGCGACACTTTTCTTTTACCTTTCGATATTCAGTGAAAGAATTGTTTCCTTGGTACATCTCAATGGTTAGAAAATTGGACGATCATATTGTTCATCTGATGCTGTTGCAGGTGCCCTTGTTGCCCACATCAAGTTTACGGTATTGCTAATGCCAAATGGGTCAGATAGAATCACATCTCATGCATTGCAAGAGCTGCAATCTTCCAAATCTGTTGCTGATGATCCCGAAATAAAGGCTTGGCTGGCCTTAAGTGCAAAGACAAAGAAGAAAGGCGGAGGCAAAAAGAAGAAAGGTATGGCACTGTTGATTTGCTTCCTCTTATTTTAGTACCTGCCATGTGACGTGGATATTTGAACTCTTAGGCCATTTTTCACCTTCCCATTGTTGTTAAGGCTAGCCGTTTTTCTATGTCAGGCAAGAAAGACAATGAAGAGGCAAAATCAGATGCACAGCCTACGGACACCATGGGATGAGCTGAGTTTGCATGCTCTAGGGTTTCAGTACTTGCACTGCAAACTCTTCCTTGCCGTTTCACTACTTTTGGTTGGGAAGTAGGGGTAAGGCTGTGGTTGGAATACATAGTTTATTCATTCACGCGGGCATACATGTTGCATGTTGAAATATACATGGAGAAAGTCAAAAAATGCATTCATTTGTTCCGATTTTGTTCAAGATCAATGTCAAATGCTTGCATTGCATTGTGTAGTGTTTGGTTTAAATTTCACTTGCATCTTTCATAATCAAGACTGGTGGAAATTTTGTGGCTTGTGGATTAGCATGTGCTGTTATCTTATTTGATGATTGGGATCATATGGTATACAAGATGATTTTGTGGCTCATTTTACCATGGGAAACCTATAATCAGCATTATATTATGATCCCATACCCGGAAAAAAAAAGTGATTTGGCATGTATGGTCTCTCTTTTATAGGTGACATAATGTGTTCATAAATTCATTGATTTTGAATGTGATTTGGCATGCCAATGTTATGTTTGGTATGTTCTAAAAACTTACTTATAAATTCGTAAAAAAATTTCATTTCACCTAACCTTATATTTTGAAACTAAATGTTATGTTTGATAACGAAGTTTAGTAAGTAAGATCTTTACTGTATGAAATTGTTTATGTATAATATTTTTATTTAACAAAATATGTAAATAGTAATTGTAATATTTTTTTTTATTATAATATTTAAATGTAAAATGACAGAAATAATCTCATATTTAACAATTTTTATCGATTTTATAGGTTTATTTTCGTAGTATTGATTATTCGATAAAAATTAAAAAAAATAGAATCAAAAAGTGTGTTAGAAAGGGTGAATGAGCTTCCATCTCACATAATTCCAACCGATTTTCAAACATAATATAAATAAAAGTTTTATATCTTACGACTCTAGTAATCAAAAATTACTTCTAATATAATGATAATGTAAAGGATTTGTCTCAACCAAGAAAAAATCACTTTGACTTTTGATAAAAAAGAATTGAAAAAACTGCTCATTCCCTTCTGATGCTGAAACCCACCAAACGAAGCCGAACACAGCCTGAAAAATACAATTGTCATTTAGAGAGAGAGAGAGAGAGAGAAGAGATGGAAGAGGGGAAGGGAGTGGTGAAGCACGTCGTCCTGGGGAGGTTCAAGGGCGACGTGAGGCCGGAGAGGGTGGAGGAGCTGATCGCCCGGTACACCGCCCTCGTCTCCGTCGTCGAGCCCATGAAGGCCTTCCACTGGTACCCGCCCCAACCCTAATTCTATCGCTGGCCCCAGCGCCTTTCGGATTTTCCCAGCATTCTTCCCCAATTTGTTAGGGCAGGCGTTGGTATCCCTTGCTCCGACTTCGGCATGTGTGAGTAGGCATTTATTGCTCCGACAATCGTTTTTTACTGTACATTTATCATTAGATTTGACAATTTTTTCTAAAAAATATTATCATTATAATTTTTTTAAAATATTATCATCGTATTAATATAATAAATATTATTTATTATTTTATTATATATTTTATTTATTATTCTTTTATATATTTTATTCATTAACTTTAAAAAAAACGTCATCAATATTTTTTATGTAAATCATGTAATTTAAGAAAAAAGTCTGGTTCACCCCGATGGTCTGTTCATTTTCCAGGGCTGCACTGTTTGAACGACACATTCTGAACCTGGTTACAGATGTAAACCACAATAAGGCTGTGTTCACTCTTCTTCGGGTTTGGGGTGCTTCTGCTGCAAATCAATGGCTAAAGTGGTAGAGTTTGTCTTAGCATCATCACCTATATCGATTAAAAAAAAAGGTCTGCTGTATGAGTCTGTCGTGACGCTTCACTTAGGGGATTTGTATTTTTTGAATTAGTGAGAAATAATGAAAATTTTGATCTATTATTTTTTATTATTTTACGTAATTTTATATCATTTCTGTTGAGACTGATAGTTTCACATTAACCGTTAAGATGTCAACCTTACCAGTAACTTAGGTTGAAAACATCTTCAACTATTCAGCTAAGTTATGTTGATATATACACTACTTTCAACTTAATATCAGAATCGGGTTGTGCACTTTATTTGTAAGACACATAAAGCTTATCCTAACTGAGTCATGCGTGCAGGAGAGTGTTGGGACGGATAGTTTCACATTGACTGTTAGGATGTCAACTCTGCCTATAACTTAGGTTAGAAATTCTTTTAACTATTCAACTGAATTTTGTTGAAATATGAGACTTTTTTACTATTTCTAAAAGCACAAATTCCTCTTGAGTGTACGTTTATTTCAGTTTCAGAATACAGCTTTTATCTTATAGAGTAATACTATAGTTATACTTTGAAAAAGTAGTACTTGAAAGGAGCGGTAATGTAAGAGTTACGTTTATTTGTTAAAATAGTAATTTTTATAAAGTTCCATTTTTACCATTAAAGGGTTTTTTATTATAAATGTTTTTAACAATATTTAAAGAGCCTCTTTTATTAAAAATGTTTTAAAAAATGTGTAAAAATATTTATAAACTTCCAATTTCATGATTTTATATTTTAAAAATATTTATTTATTATAAAATTTATTTTAAGTATTAAATTTTAAAAATACAGAAAAACCTTACAACATCACAAACATCAAAACAACCTTGAAGTAGAAAACAAAAAAACAAATATCCTAAAGTAAAAATATAATATTAAAAAAATAAAAAATCTTTCAAAAGAATACAATATTTTGAGAAGTGGAAAGGAAGGGTAGTGGTGTCCGTATTTTAGAGCTTGAGGAGTAGTGGGTAAGCTGCTTCTTGAAGGGAGAGAAATTGTATTAACTAGGAGTGACTATATCTAATCTGAGGAACATCTATAGTGACTAAAAAATACATGTTTGTTTGCATAATTCTTAAAATTGAGAGTAGGTGTAAACAAACGCATGCTTAATTTTGAAGAAACTTGGGCATAATTTACTTTAGTGGCAACTCACACACGCACCCATCCTTGAATGTGCATATCTTCATGTTATTTGGTATAGGACTGCTTGTTGCACTTTCAAGTTTCAATGCTTGAAATTCTTGTTAAGGGAAAGAGATATGTTGTTGAATGTTTCTTTTCTTGGTCTGATTCCTATGTGCATGATGATATGCTTCTTTTTCCTTGGTTGTTGCTCTGACTGATAAATATTGGTTGAGTGGTTATTGCAAGCTTGTGAGGAGTCACAATCAAGCTTCCTGTTTGAGTTTTGGAGTACAATCAAGCTTCCTGTTTGAGTTTCAGAGTTGAGTATCATTAGTCTATTCAAGTGTTTACCTTGGAACCTCTGAAAAAGAGAGTGTGTGTGTGTGCGCATGCGCGTTTTGTCGGGTCATCTCATTCTTATCAGAGCTGTATCACAAGGCTTGATAGAATTGGCCTCTTTCAATGAAATCTTGTGAGGAAAACTAGGATAGATTTATGATTTGTAGAATTGGCCTTTTTCAATGAAATTCAGTGAGTATCATATCTACGAGTCATAGTTAAGCTGTTCATTCTGATCTGATAATGTCAGGGAAAAGAATTGAAGTCTTAATGATGTTAGCATTGTGAATGATTGCATTTTTTTTCTCAATACAAACCTGATATATATTATGATATGGTGGTGGCTCCATCCTGGCTTTTAATCAGTCGGTATGATTGTGTAAGCATGAACTATTCTGGGGGTTTAGACCTATCAATATTGTTATTTGTACCGATTGTGTTACCATTATTGTTTCCTCACTTCAAAGAGAAATACCAATAATGTTATCCTCGTCCTCCTGTTGGTTTGAAACTACTGGCTTGATAGTTTAAATATGGTAAGTGCCATATGGTTTGTCATTAGATTCAAAAATTAATCCCTTCATTAGGAAATCCACGTTGATAATAATAACTCAATGAGGTAAAGTATGTGAAGTGTGACATTGTTTGCCTAATGTTTGTCTTTATTCATTATCTAGCTACAAACTTTTATCTTCGTTATAATAATTTTTTGAACCGAGAGCAGCCCATAGGTCACTGGTATATTTAAGCTGTCCAAGGTCAGAAGTGTTTTCAAAAGTCACGGGATTACAAGAAAATTTTCTGTTTTTATCACATCTTTTTCTCTTCAAGGGGTTACCCCCCCTCCTGCTCTGGACTTTCTCTTGTTGCCCATTTCTCTCAATTTTTTTCTTCTTCATTTGCCAAAGATTAAACTCATAACCTTTATTAGTGTGAACATTTAATACTTCACCACCAAGATGACAAGTAACTTAAAAAATGTTTTTCAATTCAATTTAACTGCTAATCACAAACTTCTTCCTTGGTATTGAATAATTAAGAGCAAATCAATATTTTACTGTTTGTTGATTAATCACATCTCCAAGTACAGGGGAAAAGATATGAGTCGGGAGAACTTGCACCAAGGATTCACCCACATCTTCGAATCAACTTTTGAAAGCGTTGAAGGCATTGCAGAATATGTAGCACACCCATCTCATGTTGAATTTGCAAACGAGTTTCTGCCAGCACTGGAGAAAGTTATTATCATTGACTACAAACCAACTGCAGATCATTAGATTCTGATGTTGTTATTGTTGTCATCGTCGTCTTTCATCTTTGTTTGTCATGTAATGGTTGCAATAAATGTCATGTGGTAATCTTCAACAACCCTGGTTTGAGAATAAAAACATGCTGCTTTGATTGGCACTTTCTTATGAGTGAAATTGCAAGTGAAAATTTAATGCCAGTGCTCTGTTCTTGATGTCAGTGCAGATTTTGAAAATCATTTTTTGGTTAGGTGGCCAGTGGGCAGAAGGTGGTTGATGGTGCCCTCCCTCCTCTTCCTTTTCCTCCAAACTAAAAGGTATGACATGTTTTAAGGCACTTGTGTCCCTTCACCATATACATAGACATGGACTGCAATAACAACCAACAACAGCAGATTCCTACATTCTACTAGATAAATTTCCTCGGTTAAGATTTAGGTTTCAGGTTTCGTTTGTTTATATAATTTTAGTTTTAATTTTAATTTCAATAACTGTAGAGTTAAAATTAAAGATAATTTTGCAAACGATAATGAAATTGTATAATAAATTGTAAAGTAAATATTTATATATGTAAGTTTGTACAATGATAATAATATATAGGAGTTTGTATAAAATTAGTTAGAATTGAAGTTAAGAAAACAAATGAGACTTTTAATTTATTTCAATCACACATTCTTGTGTTATATTTGTTCCAGCCATGAACCTACTGGATTTTCTTGTTATTTGTGCATCGATTTATCCACGGCACAAAATTGAAGATAGCAAACTAGTTTCTATCAAAAATCTAATTTTGTTTCTCCACTCAACTGACTACAGCAATCAACCAGCCATGAGTGTGTTGGGCTTTGCCCATTTCCTTTCCCCATTTCTGTCATTGTCCAACTTCTTCAGCTGGTCAGGAGTATTATCTTGCAATAGGCTTTTTTCCTAGCATGATGAAGAGCTAGACTTAGTCTATTGCTTGAAATAATGATTCTTTTTTCCTAGCCGATTCTTTCCTAGCATGTGCTCACACATGTTGCTTTTGACACAGTTGAGATGCTCAAGATTCCATTCCTTTTGAGCACATCACATGGCATGTCTAGAGTATTTCTAGCCAGAAAATAAATAAAGTTTGATTCGAATAAATCACATGCTCCTTGAGAACACAGCATTGACTTGATAGGATATATATCATTTAGTTACTGTTACTAAAATACTACAGCACAATTATTTTGATAATTTGTACGAATGTTTTATTGTCATATATCATGTCATTAATGATATATATATATATGCCTAGTTTATGACATTTCAATGTGTTATTTTAGATCTTTAGGTATTTATATTTAAATAAACTATCTATTTAATGTCATATCTAGGATACGTTTACAATAATTTTTTTCAATTCCTAAAATCACTTCTAACATCGTTATTATTACATAGATTCTGACAGATAAAACTTTTATCATTCAAATTACTATATAATTTTAACTTCATTCGTAAAATCAATTTCAACTCTTTTCAAATTCCAAAGTTTAAAAAGATTGCTTGTGAACACATCCTAAGTCAAAGTATATCCTAAATTTTAAGAATTTGGGAATCTTGTATCCAAATCGTGTTGTATCTAAACCTCAAAATCATGTATGTAATACATGCTCCCAATTCACTGTAATTGAAGAGGTTGTCTTCTTAGATCTAACACCTTAAATATCCTTGGATGGTGAGATTTCAAATAGGTTAGTTTTTCCTACAAAGTCTAAAAAAAGCTAATAGGATGAAGTCCAACCAACAATTTAACAATGGATGGTACTGGACCTTGCATGATCTTTGAATAATTTAAGAAAAACTAATTTCACCGTATTGTTCACCAAGGATTCACCACCGCACCAATCTTATTTCTTGCAATGGGCTTTCTCCTGTTGTTTTATTTTTGTTTCCTGCAGCTTGGTGCTTTTCTCTTTGTGCTTTTTTCTTTTTCCATTCTTCACCACTTTGGGCGGCACCTTCACCAACCATTCACCAATTTTAAAAAGAGGGAGAGTAAGGGGCTCATAACGTTTTCTCCATGTCATTTGGGATTTGGCTTGTAAGAAAAATTTGGTTGAACTTGAAGGTTGCTACCATTGATCATGATGTGCAGGAAGATTGCAGAGCAGGAATTTACTGTGTTGAATGCTCATGCTGCAGCTACTGAAGTTGGATAGCATTGAGGCAGAAGTAGAAACCAATGTTCAAAGGATGGCTGAGGTAGTGATGGCTAAATTTCTTGTCTTCAGAGCACCAGGAGGGCTCATGTAGAGCATGCTCTCTTGATAGCCATCTTATTGATGTCTCTCACATATGGATGGATTCATCTTAAACAATCGCATACTCTGAGGCTTATTTGGTGTCTAAAATGTGGATTTCATGTCACAAAATCACAGCTATATCAAAGTTTGAAGTACTAATCCACTGGCATGTGCTTATGAATGCCATTGAACAATGCCACAAATTTTCAGCTGCACCGTGTGCAGAACCTTGTGGAGATGGTCAATTATGCTCTGAAGGCGAAAAGCACCACTTCATTCAGCAGTTGAAGCAGCAGTTCTGTCTCTGTGTCCCACCCAATGGGAAATGTTCAACTCAGGACTAGGGAGCTCAAGTGCTCTCTCTCCAAAACCACAGGCCAGATTTGCCCATAACTGGGAAATATTCGAGAGAAATCCTTGAGCAAGCTGATGTTGACAAAGTACCACCTTGATTGTATCCTTGAGATGTATTAGGGTAGCTAAGGCCTGCCCTCATTCTTGCAGTGTCCTTGGAATAGAAAACTGTTCTGGAGAAGAGCTTGTTTTGTACATAATGTCTAATTGACTTTGTTGATACAATGTGCGTCCTGAAAAATGAAGGCAATGGTTATCTTCTTTTTTTTGTCGGTATACATATATTTTGCACCTTGAAAGATGGATGTTTGCTATTCAAAATTTACATCCATGAAGGTCTGCCTTATGCAAGCCTTCAAAAAAAAAATGTATTTTTCCTAACCAGTTTGTGAACACCATGAGAATCTATCAAAAGCCAGAAAAGCATTGGCAAAGAACCCTAGTTACTCCAGTCACAACATTTATTCGTGACAGGAAGAAGCAATGGAAAAAATGTTAAAAACCCAGCAATCTGACAATCTATATTGCAATCATCAAGGGGAAAATTTCGATGCCACATTGAAGACACAGGATGAGGAGGGATGTCCCACCAAAGAACACATGGAAAACCAATCGAAGGTTCACCAATTCTACCAAAAGAAAATGACAAGGGAAACCTCATGATTCTTCAAATGTGAAATCAGCATACTCATCCCCAGCAGAACCATTAGGAACTCTGCTTATGGTGCTTGAACTGGGATGTGCATAGGTTGAAACTGGACTTATGCTGGAGTGCCTGTTGTGCGCTGCTGCACTGCTTCTTGTGGTTTTCGGTCTAGCTTTTCGACCCTAATCACAGAAGCATAAAGGGAAGGTTAGGCACACCACATGCAGATAAAATGAAAAAACAAGCAGCAAGAACATGAAGAAACTTTTAAATGGTTTGCTAAGGTCACACCATAAATGGCAAGACACAAGTGGGTCACAGAATATACCAAATGCAATTCAAACAAAGAGCAGAGATATATTGGAGATCACGAATTCTGCTACATGATCGATAAGAGATGATCTAAATTTTATTTTTTTGAAAATTATTACTTTGAAATAATTTCACCGTATTAATGAAATTTCGAACTTAAGACCATAAGTTTAATAGGAGACCTATGAACCATTTAAAATATCACCTTAGTGGTGTAGAGGTGATCTGAATTAAGAGACAGAAACGAAATCCATCACATCTCACCTTTCCCATGCATTTCTCCAAGTGAGGAGCAAACCGCCCTGCTACTATTGATCTTCCACAATTCATGCAATCAAAGGTCTCATTAGCCACAGCAGGGTGTGTTTGCCCAAATATGTCAACCACATATTTGCTGTTATTCGTATCAACAACATTACTTGAATCTGCAAGCCTTTCCCTTGCTTGTTTTGAGAGCCGCATTTCTTCTTCCTCTTCTTCCAAGTTATGGTCAAGGCCCAATCGTGCTATCCTGTGGCATTCGGACGCAACATCCACAATTGCAGAATCCACTAGATCGCAAAGTATGTATGATGGCAGCTGAAAAATATAAGACAGTAAAATCAGTAACTGCATGAGAGAAATAATGCATAAACACGATGTTTCATCTTATGCATTGCAAGCTCTGCTCAGTGACAGATATCGTTCATGATCCAAATACTAATAACAACAGCAGGATCAACCTTGTCAAGTCGATAGAACAAAAAGAGACGAAGAAACACACTTAAAAAAAACCACTGGCTTAAAAAGAAGAAGGGAAACCTTGCAGCTGGTTATCCAGTTATCATCATTCAAGTTGCAAAGATTTTTCCTGATATCAAACAGAACACCCACCTCTGAAGCTTGTGGTGTAGTTTTAAAAGAACACAAAAAAAAAAAAAACAAGTACAACAAAGACTGGTGCAATGCCATTGCAGCAGAAGAATTGCACTGCCACACAGCACACAGCCCGAGAGTAACGTTGAATTAGTTCGAGTTGATAGATACCAACCTGCGAATTGGGAGACGAGTTTCCATCGTTAGGTCCTGACATTAGGAGGTCTGCTTGTTCCAAGCTTCACCTTCGCCTGCCTCTGCCCAAGGAAAGAAGCAACATCGGATTTGAGGCCAAAAATACCAGAACAACAAAACCGATACCAAAATCCGCGGAAAAAGAAAAGAAAACCGATAGATCGTTCATCATTCCCGACCGAACAGAACAGAATCGATCGGATCGAGGGGACACCTTTTCGGTCCGTCTGGGGAGGATCGGCGTGGGAGGGGGAAGGATCGAATCTCTGGGGTTGGAAAGGGCGCAGTCGGCTGAGGCAGATTAGGGTTTCCAAGGTCGAAGAACGCGAGAGGAGGGAAACGGAAGCCACTTCCCGCGGAGACGAGGGAGATGAGGGCTCAACTTCTTCCATTTGCAGGAGAACCACCTCTGTTTCTGCCATATATGAGAAAACTTCGAAACACTTTTAATAAATGTAAAATTTACTTTTGACGGCGGAAACAAATTTTTAAGATAATCTTTTTTTCTTTTTTTTTATACCAAAAATTACTCGTTACTTTGTTTGATAGAAGAATTATTAATTTCTTTTTTCAAAAAGTTACTACTAAATGTACTTTTTTGCTTATGTTTGAAAATAAAGTTAAGATAGGTGAGGTGAGAGCTCACGATATGATTTTTAATTTTATTTTTTTTAATTTTTGTTAAACAATCAAGGAAATAAATCTGATAGGATTATTTTTATCATTTTACATTTAGACGTTACAATAAAAAAAATGACTATAATTATTATTCATATATTTTATTTGATAAAAATAGTATACACCACTAACTTTATATAGCAAAAACCTCACCAAATCTGTATTCATTTGGTTTTCCAATTTTAAGGTGCATTTGAAAATAACCTTTTTTAGTTTCGGAACTTGAATAGAACTGAAGCTAAAGTTCATTTTGCAATTAAAGTTAGAATTGCAATGTGATAAAAATTTATACAATAATAATAATGTTGAGAGTTAAAAGAAACTGAAAATAAACAAAACAACTTTAGTTTTAATAATTACGGAGAGTTAAAATTAAAGATAATTTTACAAACAATGTTAGAGTTGTATAATAAATTATAATATAAAAATTTGTATATGAAAATTTATGTAATAATGATAACACATAAAAATTTGTACAAAGTTAAAGTTAAAATTAGAGTAAAGAAAACAAACGAGGTCAACTTATCTTGTTTGCATTATCATCATTGGCCTTATTTCATTCGATTTCAGTTTTAATTTTACATAAATTTTACATAAGTTTTTGACATCCACACGTACGTTTGTTTCGATTTTAAAGTACGATCATTCTTCATTTTTAGAGTAATTTGAAAGAAGTTATAATTCAAAAATTCCTTTTATTTGTTAAAACAACAATTTTTATAAACTTCAAATTTTACTTCTACATTTTAAAAAATATTTGAAGAGTTTGTTCTATTAAATTGTTTTTAAAGAAGCAAGCCAAAGGAGTGAGTGGAAGGGTTTTGCTGACCTAGAGATGTTCAATTGTAAGGTGAGAGCTAAACAATTTCATCCTTGCAAGACTTACAAAATCAAGAGTGATGAGGAATGAGTAAACAGAGTAATAACAGTTCATAAATTAAAATCTGTACAGTAATAATAAAATTAGAAATAATTTTGAAAGTTAAAAAAGATACTCATAAACATACACGTAAAAATAAGTGCACCGATATTTAAGAACTACAATAACAAAAGCAAGTACACTTGCTTGTAATGCTGCAGAAACTATTCTAATATGCTCCAAGAACTATAAAAGCGAACATAAACAAATGTACCCTAAAATTTTATGTTTGCATTTAATTCCTAAAGAAAGGCTTGAATGATAATTCTTTACTTGCAATCCACACCATCTATGTTTTTGTGTTATACATTCAAATTTAGCCTAATACAAGACAAGACACTCAACAAGATCATCACCACAAGGATTCAATAGAACAACATAACCAAAAGGATGGCATGATTGCAAGTAATTCCCATGTTTAGATTAAGACAGAAACAACAGAACATTGGCAGAGATAAGAAACAAAGCAAGCAAAACCATCTCCCATTTACTCCTTCCTCTCAGCCCTCTCACTCTGTTGATGCCACCAGGGCTTTCTTCACATTTCTGATTCAAAGCACAAAAATCTGAAGATGGCTTCCAAAATGTTGCAGGGTTCGTCAGGTGCATTCTCAAAGCATGTTGTTGAACCCACCACAAGTTCAAAGGGTGTGTGTTACAGCAGGAGCAGTTACCAGGTTCATGAATCGGGGTAATCAGATCCCCCTTTAAGAAGGGTAATGTAAATAGGGTAATGGATTAGGGTTTTGTTTAGGTTTTGGTTTGGATATTAATCAAGGAGATTTAGAGAGGCTATGTCTCAAACAGTAGCAACTATTCTGTATTCCGGGTGCACGTCCACGCGATGCTCTTATTTGTGGGCCTAGAGAGCATTGCCTTACGTGTACAATGGTGGAGGTGCAGGCAAAATACAAGATAGCTCCTACCGTTTGAAATGTAGCTTTCTTAAATCTCCTTGGTTAACACCTAATCAAAAACCTAAAAAAAATCCTAATCCATTACCCCACTTAAAAGGGATCTGATTACCCAACTAGTGAACCTGGGTAAACGCTATGACTGTGACAGTGTGGCTGGTCAGCAAAACCACATGAACGGTAGGGAACCATAAACCATTCTGCTGCACGAATGGCATGAAAGATTGAAAACCAGCATGGGTTCCATTCAATTCAACATGGATAGCTGAAAACTGTTGGTCGTGCATTACACATGGAAACTGGTGCTTTGATCGTTACAAAAAAGGTTCTGCCATGTAATTAAATTACATTGCATAACCAAATCACGAAAATTGCTGATTAAATATAAATCAATTGTTGAAGTAAATAAAAAACAATTTTAATTCTACCCTTAAGTCTTATAGAATTTAATTTCTTATAATCACAAAAACTTGGTGTAAGGCAAATAATTGTACCGGTCATCAGAATTATTGTTGTCTCCCTCTGGAGCCACGGCTGTGCACCATCAGATAAAACTGGATGGTTAACACCAAAACCACAAGATGATTAAACGTAAAGAATACCGTGCCTTGCTATCATGATCAGGTGGGAATCAACGACGAGAACTTCAGATCCACTGTCATTCGAAATTTCGAATCATGTCTCAGATTGGCCTGCCAACTTGTTGCGAAAAATGCCGAAAATAGAGCAACACATTTTTTAGATGCCACAAACTTTTGAATCACGACATGTTCAGGAAATCAGTCTGATTTTCAATTTAATCAGATTGATCACTCAAATCAGTAAGGCAATTAGTATAAAGTGATCAACAAAATTCTTGAAAAATGAGTAATCATCATTTGATCAAATACTCACAGATTGGTGGTGCTTGAGTAATGGATCAAGTACTCATTGAATACTAGATTTATCTTTACTAATTTAACGAGTCAAATATGGCATCCAAGATTTTATTTTATTTTTAATAATTTATCAAATAACGCTTTCAAATCTGTTATAAGTTTTAATATTTTTATATACTTTTACACTTTATATGTATGTATGTATGTATGTAATTGGAAATTTATTAAAATATAAGATCAATTAATCATCAATTGCAATATAGCTAATCAATCCCTTAACCAATCCAATCTGGACTTCCAACTTCCTAAACCTTGATCACGAATGAGAAAAATAAATTAGAGATCATCGAGCTGTTGTTCACATTTTTTGGAGAAAAGATCAAGTTAATTCGTAAAACCTAACATCAGAAGAAGAAAATACCAGAAATTTCCTTTAGATGCCATTGTCACGAGCCAACATTTCTCAAGGAAAGTTTGTCTCCGTGGAGTGTAACCTTCCAGCGACCAGCTTGAAAGATAAAGACACAACCCTTTTTTGGTACAACTGCAAATTTTACAAAAGATGATCCAAGTTAATTTCTTAATATGATCAAGGAGAACACAAAGAGCCGGAGAAAGAGAATTTGAATTAAAAAAGTTCTACCCAGAAGTAGATACCATTCGATGATGGCAATCTAATTAAAACTAATTGTCTGCAGGTCAAAACCAATGACTGGACTCTAAAAACAGAAAAAAATTCTGGATAAATAAAAATTAAATTACGTTTCAAACCAAATTCCAATTTTTTGGGAAAGTTATCACCTATGTTTTTTTCAAGTATCCATCTATGTTTTTTTCTGCACAGTTCCCCAATCTTTTTGGATGTCTATCAAAATATTAGATGTTCCACCAAATGGTTTTTTACTATTACAATCGACATGATACTATCAGTGAAATATCCAGATTCAATTCTAATGGCATGGCAGTTCCTATCATCAACAGTGAATACTGCAACAATGACATAATGGTGTTTTAAACCTAGGATGTATTCCATAGATGCCAAACCTGATTTCAAGGTTGAAATGCAGTGGTACATGAATTTTAATGTGGTGATAAAGCCAACTACAGCCATTTATATCAACACACAAAATTTCAAAATTATAATGGACCATTTGCTATCACTTCTAAGTATTACAAAATGTTTAGAATGAAGATTCAAGAAAGATCTTAAAATTGAAGACAAAACGTATCAAATAAGATAATCACAACATGCCAGAACCATGTCAATGCAGGAGGTGCATTGCTCACATAAGAGGCGAAATGACTAGCTCATATTTGACATGCACTTTGAGCATAGAAAAGCAACTGCAGCTCATTAAATTGGTAAGATTACAAAAGGCAAAAACAATAACAAGAATGATGCAGCATGAGATTAAGAACCAAGCCCAAAAATATTCACAAAGAATGGTACATAAAGTACACAAATTGCATCACCTCGGAATTTATTATCCTCCGAAATTATCCCAAACGTTTCCATAGTTTCTCTAATCATAATACCATTGACGCCAGTAAATTCCGCAGTTTTACACTCAACAACTGGAAGAAAGATATGCATGCATTTCAATGATAATGTGGTAAAAACAATTTCAAGAAATAAAATAAGATGGAGACAGAATTAGTTGTTAGATTGAGAATAAAAAGATAAGATGATTAAAAATGGACACTCTACAAACATAATCTACCTAAAAGAATGGAACCATGTAGATCGGCAGTTAGAATGTGCCGAGGTATCTGGTTTATCCTGGAATGGTAAAGAAAAAAATCACTTATCGCATGAATTTAAGAATTCCCTGAGTACAGATAAAACGTATAAAATACAGCAATTGATAATATTTGTGCATATTATAACAAAGATTTTAGACTAAGTAGGTCCAAAAATGAACACATGGAATGTAAATTTAGTAATGACTAATGATACAAAAAATAATGAAAGCATAAAATTAGATGGTCATGAAATTCCTACAGGTAAGAATTTTGAATATTTTAGATACGTAATAAACAACAATAGAGAAATTATAGAAGATATTCACGGTTAAAGAGACATGGAGAAATACATCCAACGTATTTTGTAATAAAAGCATACTCTTAAAACTAAAAGAAAAATTTTAGAAAACATCCACTTGTTTAGTCATACTTTATAACACAAAAAGTAGGGATATTAAACATGAGCCAGAGAAAAGTTTTTGTAATACATATGTGAATGTTAAAATGGTTAAGTAGTAATACAACAAGAGATAAGTTAAAATATGATTTCATTCAAAATAGTGTAAGAGTTGCAGAAATTGAGGATAAAATAAAAGAGAATTGTCTATAAATGTCCTTTTAGTAAAGGAGAATTAATTAATGTAGATAAAACTAAAAGATGTAGAATAACACAAATTATTTAGAAATATTGAAAAAATATCATATAATTTAATAGAAGATTTAGTGACGAATAGAAATAAACGGAAAGAAATGATTCATGAAGCCAATTCTACATAGTGGAGAAGTAAAGCATTGATTGACTGTTGTTGCAAACTTGCAATGAGAAAAATAATTACAATCATGTTGAAGTGACAGAAATTGATCTCACCCAGATCCTTTGAGAAGCTTGTCAATATACTCCTTCCACATTTCATGCATTGGCTTGAATAGATCAAACCTACATATTATCCAACATAAGCTTGTAAAACCTTTTTGCAATGTTGTAAAAAATGGAAAACGACCAGTTTACAGATAAGATATTTAAAAAAATTATAATGATTGTTTTTTGAAAAAATATATAAATTAAAATAAACAAATGTAACTATATTTTCACATAAATAGAATCATCACAATTATCAAATTGGTCGAATAAGACTATTTATAATTCAGTGACCCAGAAGCATAACGTGTATGCAAGGTTTTAGCTTTTAATATTCCCATCTATTTTCTGTGCATATTATGGGCATCCTTTACTCTGCATATCACACAGTAAACTAGTTGTATGCTTGGCATTTTGATAACCTGCTCTACTATCCAAAGGAAAACTTTTGCCTATGTTCTGGTTCAAGTTCTCAAGGACGTGAAAGTTAATATGAATTGTTTCAAAGAAGATTATCAAAAAGCAGACATCATGTGACTTTTGTGATAATTTATACTTTTTTTGGAGAGTGACTTTGTGACAATTTATATTATTGGGTTCTCAAACAGTGATGATCACAAGCTTGATAAAACACCGAACAATGAAAATATATAAAACAGTGTTTTTGTGATGCAGTTTAAAATGCTTCTTTCTTGTAACTTTCATCTATATTTAAAATTTCTGAAATTATTAATAGTAACATTCTACATCTGATTTATCTCAACTTTGAAAAGAAAATCACTTCAATGAAACTTAGAAGTAATATCATTTGTCAAATCCCAAGAACACGACCATATGATGAAGATTATCTTTTCTTTTGAGACAAATATGTGATTGTCACATTTTAAAATGGCACACAAGGGAAAGCACTTGTTGATAAGCAAGGATCACATTGTTGCATATAAGCACACCGAGAATATGATATGATAACTTGGAAAGGTATGCAAGACTTACTTGTGATACTCATGAGGGAAAACAAACGATCCATGTTTTCTGTGTTGTTTCATGGACATGTGCTTTCTAGAACGCTTTGAATGACTCTGAAGAATCTTTGCACGGACATTCGGTAATGAAGCTTCACTTCGTACAAAATTATCAAGAAGAAACCAGTTGTCCAGTTTCAAGCCTCTTGGTCGTTGCATATACTTGCTGGCAAAATCACCCTTTCGAAGAAGATCATGTAAAATTTTGTTGACAGAGCTCACTCGTCTATTTGAAGGCTGGAAACCAAATGTCCAATGAGAACAATGATATAACTATGGTACTCTATAGAGGGTACAGAGAAAAATGGCTATTGAATGTCAAGATAACCAAGAATAAAAGGAATAACCTGCACAATGGGCCTCACAAGATTCTCATTTATACATGGACAGAGCTTTTGATATGCAGGATTTGCAGCTTGTTTGCCTAAACAAAAAACATGTTAGGTAGTAAACACAGAATTGCTTCAATTATGAAATATAACCAACTTAATACACCTTAAACCATGTGAGAACCTTGAAGATGTGTATTACCTAAGAATGCAACTTTCCCTGTTCTATGAAAGTACAAGAAAAAGAGCACTAAAAATCACGTAAAATGTGTGAATGATGTTAGAGGAATGACAATATCAACATGAAATGAATATATGGTATTATATGAATGTAAAAAATATAATAGACTGGATAATTTAGCAACAGTTTCATTCATTAGACAAGCTAAATTGCTGATGCATCCATCATGGGATCACTCACAGCTACTTTGACTGGCTTTTTACGATTTTATACTTAGAATTTCTGTAAATATATCAAATCACAAGGCCATTTTAATGAAGTGAAAAAGCATTCTCAAGCACATGAATCATTTGCAAAGAAAATAAATGAAAAGCAGCATAACAATTAAGAAAATTGTGAATAAATAATAGACATTGATATCCCCTCTAATATTGGTCATGCTTGACTCTAGTCTCTAATTCAAACTCATAAATAAGGGTGATAACACAATGCATAAATTCTAATGTTGGTGAATGGAGACTTAGGCCAAATCTTTTTTTGGGTGGAGTACCTATTTTTGGGCGAGCAAGAGAATTTTCCCGTGCATGTTCTTGCATATCTTCATATTCTTTTCCCTCTTTAAAACACCTTTTTTTGTTGATTTGATTATGGTTTATCTCCTTGACTACAGAAAACCTTCGCTCCAGTGCCTCAAATGCCCTTTTCCTCTGATCCAAAGCAATTGATGTGACATCTGTAGAAGCCATGAGGCCCTACCTGACGAGTCATAAACAAGATAAAACAATCAAAATCTTCAACAGATGTGTAATTAAGAATTCTATAGAAATTAAGAGTTTGTTTGTGCATGCTAGAAAGTTGAGAAACAGAAATAGAAATAGAAACGGAAAGTCCAGAAAGAAATGGAAATAGAAAGTCAGAAAAAAAAAGGGTGTTTGTGCATGCCGGAAAGTCTGGAAAGTTAAAAATTTTAATTTTTTTTTAAAATTCCATAAATTATGTAATACTTGAAATTAATGTACAACACATGAATATTGGAAAAAAAAAACAAAACTACAGTGTATCATACTGAATATTGGAAAAAATAGCAATAGCAAAGCTTCCATCTTTTAATGACTTCAATTTATTTGAGATACCAACAAAAAGCATCCAAGTTTCCAAGTGAAATAAAACCTACCGTGTATTCTAAGGATGACCTATATTAGTATCGGCTTGAAAAACACATTTCATAATCATCCATTATCTGAAACACATTTCAAAATAGCTACATAGCTCCAGAATCAGTTTAATGTACCAGGGTTTTAAAAAAAAACACCTGCGGATATCTCACTAAAAAAAAACTGCAATATGAGGTAAAAAAAATCAAAAAAATGCCAACAGCAAAAGAATCCTTGTGTTATTGGAGGTGTGAATGAAAAAATAAAAGATTGCAACTACTCCAAATTCGGGGGTCAAGGAGTTTCATAAAACGTACTTGGTGGAAAAAAAAGTGAGTGAAAGATCCCACTGAATCGAATTTTCTCTATTGGAATTGGCTCTGTATCAATAGAATCTCATCATCCATACATAACGAATTGGTATGATATATTCATACATAACATAGCAACGATAAGAACTAGAACATAGGGAAGAAAATGGATTTTTGGATGGAATCAAATATGCAGTATTTACAGAATCAGTTTATTGACCGATCGTTCATTCGATTCGCTCCAGAATCACAAAGGAAACACAAACCAAAGCCCGAGATGACTTTGTTCTTGGCATGTAGAGACACAGCAAAGTCCAAGTACAGCTTCCTCCACTCCATTCCCTACCCAAATCCACCACCACCAACACGAACCCAAAAGAAACGACAAATGAAGAAAGGAGCAAGGTTTAGGGCAATGAAGATTTACCGCAGCGGGCGACGCGAGGCGAGCGGAAGGATCGACCCGGGGCGACGCGAGCAGGCAAGTGTAATGCGCGACCGCCGGCGACGCGAGGCGAGCGGAGGAACGGCCAACGCGAGCAACGACCAACGAGCGCGCCGCCGAAGAAGTTGGGTTTTTTTTGGGCCTCGTTTGTTTACGCTTCACAAGCTTCGGCTCGCGGAGAGTTAGAAATGATGATGGAGTTACGTGGTAAATTATGAAGTTAAAATTTATATAATTACGTAAAAATTTAAAGTTAAAGTTAAAATTTTAAAAAAATAATATAATAAAATTTAAAATCAAAAATTACTTTCTCTGATAGAAGTACTTTTTTTACTTTTAAAATAAAAAAAACTGCTATTAAACAAATCATTTGACATAAATAGTGTCAGAGCCATATTTGATCTTTTAGTTGATGGCCTAAGTACAGTACATATGATATAATCTATTTAAGTTGATAGTGTGTCGTTATTAATTTTTAATTATTTTTATTTTATTAAAAATTAAATATAATATTAATATAATTTATAAATATTAAAAAATTTTCATTTTGTCGTTGTTAATTCAGAGCATTTATATTACTTGTACAAGAAATATCGTAATTTTAGAAAATATTTTTCTATTTTTTTGCACAGATACTTAGGGAAACACTGTAAATTACACTGTTAAAATTTCATCCAACGGTCGGATGGACTCCTTCATTCCACGCCGTTGGATCCTTCCAACCCGTCGCTGCATACAAAAACCCTAGAAAGCTCAAAAAGGCCGGCAGCGGAAACCGCATCCTCGTCTCGTGTCCTCCGTCCCTCTCCCTTCCTCGGCAGCTTCGGCGGCGGCGTCGAAGACGAGGTTCGATGCATTTCACCACTTCTCAGGTTATTCTTATTTCCCCTTTGTTCCCAACCACTCGAGTTGACTGTGGTTTGTGCGTCGCAGGTGCTTTCTTCGTCACGATGTTCACTGCCAGGAGGAAGATCCAGAAGGACAAGGGCTTGGAGCCCACCGATTTCGAGAATTCCGTCGCCCAGGTGTTCTTCGCACTCGACCTGGCCTTTACCTTGTACTCGTCCTTTCGGCTATTTCTGATGCCTTGTTGTTTGACCGTGGATAGGCGTTTTTTGATCTGGAGACCACTTCCAACAACGAGTTGAAGAGTGATCTCAAAGACCTGTTCATTAATTCCGCAGTGTGAGTTTCGGAAGCCGCCTAGATTGTGTTTTGCGCCGTTGGTTCTAAAAAATGCGAGCTTTTCCCCTTTCCTCTTCTGGTTCTGTTGTTGCAGTCAGTACGATATCGCCGCGGACAAGAAGGCGATTGTTGTTCACGTTCCGTTTAGGTTGAGAAAGGCATTCAGAAAGATTCACGTTAGGCTTGTCCGGGAGCTGGAGAAGAAATTCAGTGGCAAGGTGTGCGGCCTTATGCTGCGTGTTGTATTGTTCATGTTCATCAAAATCTAGTGATGTTCTTCTCTGTTGCTAAATCTTTTCGTTTATGGCATGTAGGATGTGATCGTGATCGCATCCAGGAGGATACTGAGGCCACCCAAGAAAGGATCTGCCGTGATGCGACCTCGCACCCGTACGCTTACTGCAGTCCATGAGGCGATGCTCGAGGATATTGTCTACCCAGCCGAGATTGTTGGCAAGCGTGCCCGGTACCGTATTGATGGATCCAAGGTCATGAAGGTGGGTGCTGTGAAATGCAATTTATCCCATGCGTTGCGGTATCATAAGACTTCTATTTGTTTAATTTGTTGGTGATATCTGTGATTATCCATCTTTTCTAGTGATTGCATCGAATCATATGTAATGATGCTATGAATGAGTGTGCATGCTACGTAAAATCTAATGATCAAGGTTATCAGGTTCAATGGATGTGTCAAGTTTCCTAATGCCAAAACAATTATTTAAAATTTGAAAATATCTAAGTTTACAAGAAAATTATTCTTTTGTAACTCTAAGTGATTGTTGGCCGTAAGTTTAGGATAAATAGTTTTAAATTGGTGTTAGGTTTATAGTGTGCAATAAATCCTATACTATTCCATAGTAAAATTCATGTCTATGATGAAATAAGATATGTTGGATGAAATTCATGTCTGTTTTACCTATAATGGTGTAGCCTTGCCAACTTGGATGACACAAGAATTTATTGTTTCATCCTTTTTTTCTGTGCTGCTTTGAGATTCTATTAGTTAAATATTGAAATGTGTATTTTGGAATTTTAGAATCTCTCTTGTTTCAAGGTATGGTATTTATGGTAAGTTAACCAAGCAACTAAACTTATTGACATTTTTCCAATTACATGTAGATTTGGTTGGAAAATAGGGATTCGTTACTTGCAAATCAAGACCAGAAATTTCTCAAACATAGAATATCATCAAAACCAATCTGGCTGCAGATTATGTGTAATGTAGTTGACATGAATGCTGATGACTGTTCTCTCATCTGACTTGTTTACTCCTATATGCATAGATGGCTTCAATGTACCAATCTTTATGAAGGATCGCATTTTAAGGAATCCATCTACCATGATGAAATTCATATTCATTGTTTTATTTGTTTTTCAAATTTTTTGATGCAAGTTGTTTTCCATTTAATGGCATTTTTTATTTATGATTTTCCAAAAGAGCTATGTATTTTCATGCTTCCCTTGGGATATGTCAAGATGTGTCTATAGTGACATCATCACTGTTTGCAACAGGTTTTCCTTGATCCCAAAGAGCGGAACAACACCGAGTACAAGCTTGAGACTTTCTCAGGAGTGTACCGCAAGCTCTCTGGAAAGGATGCGGTTTTTGAATACCCCGTCACCGACGCATGAAGCTGAATATCTCAAGTTCATGTTGAGTTTCACAAATGAATATCCAAGATTTTGGTTGAATTTCCAGTTAACGTCATTTGCATAGGAACCAGAATTTTCTCTCACTTTCAAATTACTTTTTTCTGTTAATTGTTAGTTAGTTATTTATTGCTAATTCCCAGTGATAATGAGTCCTTGTTTCATGTTTGGGTGATTGTCACTTTCAATTCCTGGTTTCCGTTTCCTGACTATCAAAATCTTGCCTCTGAATGTCACTGGCACCTGAAAGACAGGTTATTCCATCCCTGGTTAAAGCCGCAATCAAGCTTGTCAAATATGATAAGTGGTACTCAAGGGCTGCCTTCTTAACTTGTAATTCCAGTGTTAATGTGTTTCTTGCCCTATGTGTGAGCATGGACCAAGATGGACAAAAAATCCTTTTGTTTTGGTAAGAAAGTTTCCATTATATAGAAACTGGTTCCAATATATCTTGCTAGATTGGTTTACTTCATGTTTTCTTTCACACAACATGCTATATGTTCTTATGATGTTGATATCAAGGTATGAATGGTCCGATCAGTCTCTGTTCCTTAACATCCTGTTATTTTGGTGTGTCAAATGATTTGAATCAAGTCTTGCAAGGACTGACTTGAGGGTCATGGCCTGGTGGTACAATTGAAGAGTTGACTAACATATGTTACCATCCTATGGTCTTTTATATGGAGAGTTAAATGTCTTTAAATGGAGTAAGGCTCTTTTTCCCAAGAAGTTAGGGTTAGATGTGGGTTCTCTTAATCTTTTTAATTAAAAAGGTGGTTATTGTTGAGGTAGATGTGGAGCTATGCCTTAATCATGTTAATGAACGGCCTTGTATCTTGTTGGTACATATGGTGTGTTCAGGACCTCATGGAACCTCTGCAGAGTCTTCATCTTCCAATATATCGTTGGGCGGTTCTCTACTCCCGTTCATGAGGGATCCAGATATGGAATCAAAAAATGGAATGTGCTCAAGTAAACTAAAACATAAACATGTCAGCACAATTACTCTTAAAAATGATACAAATTTCGACTTGAATTTTTCATCATTTTCTACCATTTTTAAAAATATATACACTCTTATATGATTCATTCATCTCCTTATATGCAAAATTTTTCTTCTAATCCTCTACGGTCTTCATATCCTGTTTCCACTCCCTATAGATTTTTCTTCTTTTCCTGTGTTATCTATCAGTCAAGCACCTTTGGTATCAACCCTGGGCACAAAATGATTGCACATCACAAAGGGTGTCATATTTCTTCCCAAATAACAATTAATCTTACAAACTGGATGAATGCAATGCAACAGTGATACAAACTCTACCATGTATGTGATACAAGTAACCAAACACCAATGATAAGAGTCATGCAATGCAACAAGATGGAACAAAACTCTACCATTGACAAACTTTTGGAATAGATATTGGCATTACATTGGCTTTCAGTACATGTATGTCCCACAGCATATAAACCTTGAATGAAACTTAATTTCATAATCATGACATGTGAAAATCGACTAAACTTAACTTTTAATTAACAAGTGTATCCTTTGAGTCAATCAATTTTAAGATCAATCCTAAGGTCCATATTCCAAGCTACTACTGTGAACAGCAGTGGCATCTGCATCAAAGGAAAATGAGGATCCACCAAAAGAGGCGCTTTGCTCAATCTGCAAATGAATTCTACCAGACTCCTATCAAATCCAAGATCATATCAAACACATACCATACAGCTTCATTTTGGAATGCAAGAAGAACACTCATTTCTACCTTCAAGATTTCAGAATCTGTGGTGGTTGTGTGAAATGATGCAAGAAGAACACTCATTTCTACCTTCAAGATTTCAGAATCTACCTTCAGGATTTCAGAATCTGGTGATTGTGTGAAATGTAAGAAGAATACTGATTGTTTGTTACCTTGAAGATTTCAGAATCTGATTGTTTGTGTGAAATGCAGCAGCAGTACTCCACTTCATGGCGCACGGCTCCGACCACCGCCAAAAAGCTCCTTGATCCGAGCTTCCACCTGCTCCGGACCATACTTGATGTAAGCATTCACGTCCTTCTGGAGCTCGCGCCTGCCTCTCTCCAGGAAGCTCCTGTAAGCGGGAAGCACGGCTCCGACCACCGCCGTCCTGGTCTCCTCCCTGAGCCGGTGATCGGCGAGCGTCCACCCCTTCTGCTCCCTGCAAATCTCATCCAGGTACGTGTTGAACAGCTTGAGCTTTTGCTTCATCGTACTCACCGATACGATCCCACCGGTCTTCCCGATCTGGACGGCGGCCACAACCTTGGCCCAGCTTCGCCGCTGGTAGGTCGCCAGCCACTGCCGGATCTTCCCCGCCTGTCCGCCGATCCACTCCTCCCCGAGCATGTGCTTCAGCTCCGAGTCCCCCAGCTTGGTCACCATGTACTGTGCGTTGTTCATCAGGAACACGCAGCTCAAGGCATCGTTCGCGTAGGCCTTCGACTTCGCCTCCAGGTTCGCGTTCAGCCTCTCGATTATCCACCCCACCTGCGCCGAAAACGACGAGGACGGCCTCGGCTGCTGCTGCACCGTGGCCTCATCGTCGTCGTCATCTTCCTCCTCCTCCTCCTCCTCCCGCCGCATTATCTCCTCCAGCGTCCTCCACGTAACAGACGCGGCGTGCAGGTAATTGATGACGTATCGGGTGATAGGGTGCACGGCACCGCCGGCGATCGGCAACCTCACGGGATCGGTCCTGATCAACCTCTCCAGATCTGTGAAGATGCCCCTGATGGTTTCCCCCAATTTATCGAGACATCTCCTGTAATCCCCCACCAGAAACCGACACCGCCCGTTGGAAAACACAAATTCGACCTCCGGTAGCAAATCCCTCGCCACCTCGTACATATCGACGATCTTGAACAAGAGCTCCGGCTGGCGGCTCCTCGCCGCCACCGCCTCCGCGAACTCCAGCATCCAGCCGGCCCACTCCACGCACGCGTTGGCAAACCCTAAGTCCGCCACCGCCGCTAGTCCCACGAAAACCCTATCAGCCAGCCGCCTCTCGCTGGGAAAGAGGATCAGGAAAACGACCTTGACCCCCTGGTTCCAGCGCTGGATCTCCGTCTGCAGTTGGGGCAAATCCATCGCGTGCACCTCCTCTGCCGTCCACCGCCGGATCCCGACCCTCAACACGCTCTCCTCGACGAACTCCTTCCTCGACGAGGCGTACGCCTCGGCGCACTCGTTCCCGTACCCGGCCGCCGCCATTCTCCTGGCGATGTCGGTTAGGTCGTGGATGGTGCTGCGGGACAGGGCGTCGATGATGACGTTGTAGTCCTGAATCGGTCTGGCGACTGGCACGACGTCGTCCAGGTCGTCATCGTCGTCGTCGTCGTCGTCGTCGTCGGTGTGGGTGGGGTGAATGACGGCGCCGTCGACGTCGTCGTCGAGGAGGAGGCAGAACTCGCGGGCGAGGCGGGACATGATCTTGTTGATGAGGGAATTGAGGAGGTCGAGGACGGCGGGATCAAGGGGGGAGAAGGAGGGGAGCACGGCGAGTAGCTTGTCGACCGCGTGGAGGAAGGCGGCGGAGGTGGTGCCGGTGGTGGCGGACCAGATGGGTGTGGTGATGGTGAGGAAGGTGGAGATCTCCGCGTCAAGGCGGTGGAGGAGCTGGAGCTGGAGCTGGAGCTGGATCGGGGCGGCGCCGGCGGCAGCCATTGCTTCTGGCGGTGGTGGTCGTGGTGGTGGCGCCGGAGAGAGGTGGGTCTGTGGATCGGTGGGACGACGGCCGCCGCCGAAAGTTGTCGACGGAGTTACCGCGGGAACTCCGGTGGGGACCGCTTGGACGCGGGTTCGATTGCAACCGCCGTTGAATTTTTCTCATTTTCGATATTCGACGAAGTTAATAAAATAAATGAAGTTGAATTTTAAAGTAGATTTGTGTTCTTTAAAAGAAAATTTTAAAAAAAAGTTAAGATTTTCAGGGTTATTTTTGTTTCTTAAAAATCTTAAAAAATAAAATTTTTGAAAATTAAATTAAATTTTAAGTGTTTATGTATCATAAAAAATGTGAAAAAAATTAAAATTTTTTCATCAATACAAGTATAGATTTTTTTGTCATTACTTATTAAGTCGAAATTTTTTTTACAGTTAATAGAAATTTTATTATAATGTATTTTTTTGATATTATGCATCTTGTTTAACCTCCTTTAATTATCATTAAATTCATGGTTACATGAAGAATGTAAAATTATATTTAAAATATTAAAATATAAAATATTTATAAAAAAATTTAAAATTAATTTTTAAAAATTTTCACAACATATAAAAATAGTCTAAAAAATTTACTTCTTAAATATCTGTTTCTCAAATTTTCAATCTATAGATCTTTATAGTAAAATTGGAAAACAAAAACAAATGAATGCTCATGGGTTGTCAGGCGATGTAGGAGAGGAAATTGGTGATAGTGTATTAAAGCTTATGTATTGTATCGTGTTGTAACGTGATTTAACTTGAATGATCATGTAATTAGTTACATAATTAGATATTTAATTCACAATTAACTGATAAAGTGATTTTTTAGGAATTTTGAGGTAATTGGCTACATGTTTATTTTCAGTCAAAATGAGGTGACAATCAATGTTCATGTGTTGGAGGAGTGGTTTTCCATATATCCTTAGTTATTAAGGTAAATTCGTTGAACTTGTCTAGATCGTTAGTAAAAACCTTTTGGTTCAATTCAAACAGATGAAAAAGTAAATAGGCTTTAAATATGCAGGTCTGTTGAACTTGAAAAATAAGGTATCTACACGTGTTTTTCCTTATTGTCAAAACAAACAAAGCTTAAAGTCATACGTCATTTTTATTTTTTCTTTACTTTTAAGTACTTATCCATACTAGAAGTAAACGAGAAGCTGATCTCAACTCTTCTTTAATTATGGAAGGCTCTGAGAAAACAGATGACACTACACCTAATAGTCTTCAGTCTTGGGCGGATGTCATTGAAAGAACTAACTAATTCCCTACTTGCTTCACTTTGTCTTGTTGCGTTTGGTCAAAAAGTTTTCTTTTTGGACCTCTTGTTGTGAACTCTTCTCTACTCATGGATGCTTTTGATCTTCCATTCATGTTTTATATTTACTGTACATTGACTTTAACTTTAATTTAAGCTTTCCTCTGTTTAATATCAAAAAAAAGTACTTAAATGTACTTATCTTCTAATTTAATTATACTAATTTAAAAAAAATCATTTTTATGATTGAGAGAAAGAGTTGTGTAAAGTCTTAAAATTTAGATAGAATTTAAGTTACAAAAACTACTGTGCAAAACTAATTTGGTTTTTTCACACATGATTTTAAGATTATTTCAAAAATTGAAAACAATGGTAGTCAAAAATCTACCACCAAATTATAATTTGCGTCAATTCAAGTTCATTTGTTTACTTTTTTCACAACTTCAACATTCCATAATATTTGAAACTCAAGAGCCAGACAAACAAGCAAACTCTTTTTTTTGAAAATTATGATTACTTGAGATAATTTAAATGTGTGAGTATGGTCATCATGAGTTTAATAAAAGGTCACTTAATCACTAAATTATCATTTCAGTAGTAACAAATCCTTTGTATTGAACTTTGTTTTTTTTTTAATTGACATTGGTTATTCCATAGGCTGGCAGTAGATTGGCATTGGTTATCTGTCTTCCTTTCCATAGGTGCAGATCATCTTCCTACAACCATCCAAGAAAACTTGGTAAAAAAGAAATTCTAAAAAAAAAAATTCTAATAAAAAATAACAGTTTATGACATTATCATTTGATAAAAACTTCCATGAGATGTGTTCTATTCTATTTTTCTTCTTTCAATGTTTGTCTTATACATGCCACTTACATGGATGTGATATAAATTCATAGGACATGAGACATACAAGATATGAAATCATCATCATATCTGGTGAAAAAATTTTAAGTCACCCACTTTATTTACCATCTTCTAACTTGCAGGCCTATAACATACTGCCTTTTTTTTCTGGATATTCAATGTACAACCAAAAAGCCTTCTCCACCTTCATTATACTGTCTCATGCAGGCCCACTTTAGCAGTTGAAAGTGGAATTCACTTCTATTTTCTTTTAAAAAAAAAAAGGAATCTCATTCCTCACTTCAACGACAACAACAATAAATAGCTCACTCACATCATTTCCCCATCTTGGAAGAAATAATCCCAAGAACTTGATACATGTGGACTATTAATGCTAGACAGTCTGATAATAAACTCAAGGGACGTTTGGCAATGAAAAATTGAAAATTGAATCTTATTATCAAATAAAATTGAACTTCACAATAAATTGTAAGATAGAAACTTATATATAAAAATTAATATAATGTTTTTGATCTGTGAAAATTTACACAAAATTAAAGTTAAAATTGAAAAATTATTACCAAACGATCCCTCAGTTATAACTGAAAAATTTATAGGGTGTGGTTGGTCTTTGCTTGCCATTATTAACTACAAAGATGCCTGTAAATATTCCATCAACGTACCTGTATTTACAAAACAACAGTGGTAGCAGACCCTCTGTTGTTTTTGAAAGCCCAACATAACAACTTAAGAGAGAGCCCAGCATACAGCAGCCTTTCTTTCATCCGCACATAGTTCATCAACTACAAAAAAGACAACCGAGATCATAACCAACAGAAAAAGTATTGCCATAGAACTTGGGGTTGATCTCAAAACTCACCCATTACCAAAGATAAGGAGCTAGCTAGAAATGAGAAAGTAATTGCACCAGGTCCCAGTGTCTGCCGTCCTCAACAATCAATGCACCAACTTCATCACAATGTTTCACTTTTCCTTCTTGAATAGTCACACACATCATATTGTCCATTACTACAATCTGACAGAAGTAGTACACGGGAAAAAAGCAAAAAAACAAGCTTCCATCTCAAGTCATTTCTCTCTCGATAATGGTAATTTTTTGTTTGAGTTTGAAGTCAGGGATCATTGGAAAGGTAGATTGCAATTACTCGTAAGTAATCACCCTAACAGAAAAGCTTAAGATTTTCTTTAGTAAAGTTTACATATTAGATGAGTCAGAAGCTTATATTTTTTAAGTTTGACATGATTCTTGAAGTAAAAAAATTTCTTTTTATTTTACTTCTGACAGTTATAGTAAAAAAATTATTCTTATTACACCACTTGTTAAAAAAATACTCTTTACTATAAAAATATTGTAAACATTATTTTCAAATGAAACCTAAGATTATGAGGCATTGTATTAACCAAGATGTCCCATTGATGTTCAATAAATTCATCACGTGGTAAGACCTGGTAGGAACATTTCCGCTAAATGGATAAAAATATACTAAAAATGAATGAAAATATATTTGAAAGGCATAACTACAGCAGAGTAACTCTTGAAAATGGAAACGTCAAGGGGAAATTTCTACAATAGAAGAGAAAATAAAAATAAAAACAAAACATTGAAGGCAGTGAGAAACTAGAGTTAAAGTTCAATATCCACAAGTACCACCAATTTTGTGGGAAAAAAACTCGATTACCATTTTTTATGCTAATAATGATAACACTCTTACTTATTTAACTCGAGTTTCTTTGTCTTCAATGATGCATTTTGAAAGAATTAGGTTCTAAATAAATATCTATTATGTTAAAAAAAAAATATGGAAGAAACAAAATTTTCATGTTTATTTAGATCCTCACCATAAAATTTATCAGAGAAAAATACATTCTATTTGCCAAACACCTTTTTGTTTTTTACAAATACTGCCAGAACACTTAACATTTTAGGGAATAATGCATATATTGACATACAGGAAAATTTCTGTGCGCATTACTCACTCATTGGAATAATTTTTTCTTTTCTTAATAATTTTTTTATGTTTTTTTTAATAATTTTCTTTCATACAAAACCAACCATAAAATATTTTGTTCATCCATACCAATAGTTTTTATCAAGATTCGAATTTTAACAAAGTATTTACTATAAAAATAATTTTTTACATGTAATAAAAATCATCTTTATATAAAAAAAAATCCATATAAAAAATAATTTTTTACAAATTATCCTAGGAAAGCCGACTTTCACCCAGAATTTGTTATAGTTAACGCTCCCACCTCTGATGGTTCTTTCATCTGAATTTTGCTCATGAGATGAAGAGGTAAAGAAGAAAAAAACAACTGATCCAGATTCTCTGCTTAATTTAATTTCAACATCTTTTTGTTATTCTCTTTATTTTATTTTATTTTATTTTGAAAATTGTTATATTAAGATAATTCTATTATATCAGTGGAATTACAAACCCGAGATCATGAATTTGGTAACAGTTTCACTTACTGTGAAGTCAATTTCAAATAAATTTTCATACAATATCATCATTGTATAAATCTTTAAATATAAATTTTCACCGTACAACTTATTTTGTCCAGTAAACTCCTTACAACTCTAGCTCTATACAATTTTTAAACCTAAAACATCTCATTACTAAACAAGATCTTAATCAAATATCTCTCAATCACTAAATCTGCAACCTATGTTATTCTCTTCGAACAAGATCTTAGATTTTGTTTAACAAAACCAATAAGTTAGAAGAACCTGGAGTTCACATTTTTTCAAGTTAATGTGATTTTCGATGTAAGAAAATCTTTTTCTATTTTCTTTTTTGACAATTGTAGTACAAACTTTTACTCCTATTACATCATTTATTAAAAAATATACTTTACACAATAAAAATTCCTATAAATCTCATTTTCAAACAAAATCTTAATATTTTAATTTTCAAATTTTCGTTTATCTTGAACTTTGTATCTTAAATCTCTGTCGTCGAAGTATTTTATTTTTTAAAAAAGAAAATTCCAGTACCAATCCCAAATGCACATGCAACTGATGCACAGCAGTGATGAGAACAAGCAGACCCGCAAATCAACACAGGCAGATGGTAAGGAAAGAGAGTAAAAAATGAATTATTTAAGTGATAAAAGTAGATCAGGTAGATATATGTGATATAAATATTTTAATATAATTTTTAAATATAAAATATTAACATTGTTTGATAAATATTATTAAAAAATACTATAATTTATAATAAAAAATAAAGATATATAATAATTATCTTGTAGGTCTTATTTATTTATGAGATAACTATTTTCATTTTTTACTATATATTATAACATTTTAAAATAACATTTATCAAAAAAATTTAATATTTTATATTAAAAAACTATATCATAATACTTATATAATAAATTATATACTTTTTAAAATAATATAAATTTTACTTTATCTACTTAAACAAATGCACATGTAAACAAACAGGGTCTGAACATTTCTACGCACCTCGTGAACTGCAGAGACGGAGCATGACGGGGAAGGCAACCGTTGTCTGCGTCGCTGTTGACCTTGCCCCCCTACTAGCCGTTGGATCCTTCATAGCCGTTGGTCCTGCACTGCAAAAAGAAAACACCAAAATAAATGAAAACCCTCGCCACCGCCACTTTCTCTGCTCTACTCATCTCTCTCTCTCTCACTCTCTCTCTCTCTGTTCTCTGTGTGTGTGTTTGCTTCAGTCGAACGGCAATCAATCGATGCATCGGAACTGTCATGGCCACCGGAGGTGGAGGAGGAGGAGGAGGATGGAGAAGGCCTGCTGGCCTGGTGTTGCTGCTCTCTGCATCTGGATCTTGTGGTGGGTTGGTGGGGCGGAGGGGAAGCGCAGAGAGCTGGGGGGGTGGGATGGCATAGTCATCACCCAGTCCAACTACCAGGGACTGCAGGCCTTCCGGCACGACATCGTCGACCCCAGCGGCGTGCTCCGGAGCTGGAACGGCACCGGGCTGGAGGCCTGCTCCGGGAGGTGGGCAGGGATCAAATGCGTCAGAGGGCAGGTCATCGCCATCCAGCTGCCGTGGAAGGGGCTTGGCGGTCGCATCTCGGAGAAGATCGGCCAGCTCACCGCCCTCCGCAAGATCAGCCTCCATGACAATGTCATCGGCGGGAGCATCCCGGCCACCATCGGGTATCTGAAGAATCTCAGAGGCGTGTACCTTTTCAACAACAGGCTGTCTGGGTCCATACCGCCGGAGATCGGAAACAGCCCCCTCCTCCAGTCCGTCGATTTCAGCGGCAATTCCCTCGTCGGCGGCATCCCGGCGTCGGTCGCGAACTCGTCGAGGTTGTACCGGGTTAATCTCAGCTACAATAATCTGTCTGGTTCGATTCCGGTGAGCTTGTCTCGGTCTGCTACTCTCAACTTCTTGTCGCTCAACAATAACAATCTGTCTGGTTCGATTCCTGATACTTGGGGAGGTGGAGAGGTGGAGCTCGCCGCCGTTCCTCACCAGCTACTGGTCTTGAATCTTGACAACAACTCCTTGTCTGGGTCCATCCCCGCGTCGCTCGGCGGACTCCGGCAGCTGAAGGTGATCACCGCCGGCAACAACCAGATCCACGGGAGCATCCCGGAGGAGCTCGGCAACCTCGCCAATCTACAGCAACTGGACTTGTCGGGGAACGCCATCGCCGGCGGATTCCCTGCTTCCATCTGCAAACTTACCTCACTGATGCGTCTCAGCCTCGGAAATAACCGGATCGGCGACGGCCTACCGAACACCATGGACGGAATGAGCAACCTCTCCACCTTGTCCCTCGAGAACAACCGGTTCGAAGGGCCAATTCCGGCGAGCATCGGGAACATTTCGACGTTGGCAAGCCTCGACTTGTCCAGAAACAACTTCACCGGAGAGATTCCGGGTTCCTTCGAGGGCCTCGCGAACCTCAACGCCTTCAACGTCTCCGTCAACCGTCTCTCCGGCGAGGTCCCCCTTTCTCTGGCGGAGAAGTTCGACCCAAGCGCTTTCAGGGGGAACCTGCAGCTCTGCGGGTACAGCGCCGCCGTGCCATGCCCTTCCCCACCGTCCATCTCCCTGCCGCCCAGCATTTCCCCGCCTCAGCCAAAAGAGGGCCGTGGGAGGAGATTCAGTACCAAAGAGATAATCCTCATCGTCGCCGGCTGCGTGCTCGTCGCCTTGGTTTTGCTCTGCTGCATCCTGCTCTTCTTGCTCAGGAACAGATCGACCCCGGCGAAGAAGGAGAAGACCCACACCACCGCCGCTGGGGAGAGGGACGAGTCATCAGCTGCCGCCGGGGATACCGAGGTGGAGAAAGGTAGCGAGGCCGGAGGGAAGCTGGTGCACTTCGACGGTCCCATGGTTTTCACGGCCGACGATCTGTTATGCGCGACGGCTGAGATCATGGGGAAGAGCACGTACGGCACCGTCTACAAGGCCACCCTCGAGGATGGCAGCCAAGTGGCAGTGAAGCGATTGAGGGAGAAGATCGCCAAGGGCCAGAAGGAGTTCGAGGCGGAGGTGAACGCGCTGGGTAAGATCCGTCACCGGAATCTTATCTCCCTCCGGGCATACTACTTGGGCCCCAAAGGTGAGAAGCTGCTGGTCTTCGACTACATGCCTAAGGGTAGCCTCGCCGCCTTCCTCCACGGTAAGCGAATGATCGTCCGATCGTCTGACACCTCACCACCACCACCACAACCACAAACATCTATCAGACATTTCCACAAACACCTTGTGTGTTTTCTTCGGCAATTTCACAAACACTTGGTGTGTGTGACATGACAGCAAGGGGACCGGACACGTCGATAGACTGGCGGACAAGGATGGGCATAGCCATGGGAACGACGAGGGGACTCCTCCACCTCCACACCGCCCACAACATGATCCACGGCAACATGACGAGCTCCAACGTCCTCCTCGACGACGACGCCGCACCGAAGATCGCCGACTTCGGCCTCTCCCGACTGATGACGGCCGCCGCCTCCGCTAACGTCATCGCCACCGCAGGCGCACTCGGATACCGCGCTCCCGAGCTGTCCAAGCTCAAGAAGGCCAATGCCAAGACCGACGTCTACAGCCTCGGGGTCGTCATCCTCGAGCTCCTCACGGGGAAATCCCCCGGTGAGGCGATGAACGGGGCCGACCTTCCCCAGTGGGTGGCTTCCATAGTCAAGGAGGAATGGACCAACGAGGTGTTCGACCTCGAGCTCATGAGGGACGTCACCGTCGGCGACGAGCTGCTTAACACCCTGAAGCTGGCGTTGCACTGCGTCGACCCGTCGCCCACCGCCAGGCCGGAGGTCCAGCAGGTGCTGCAGCAGCTCGAGGAGATCAAGCCTGATCTCGCGGCGGGGTGCAGCGGCGAGGCAACTGTCGCCGGGGAGGAACTGCCCCCCGCCGCCGCTGCCGCCGGGCAGTGACCTCAGAAATGACCCTTTTTAATAAATAAATAACTGGGACTAGTGTGTAATTTTGATATTCTTTTATTCTTTTCTTAAAATTTGCTATTCTTTTAAATATTGTCGCTTTTTTTTTGTCCCACCGATGCAATGGCAATGGAACCTTCGGTTATGTACGCTTTCCTCAATTTCATGTATAATTAAAAGGGTCTCAATTTTCTAACGATACGTATAAAAAATTAATTTTAAAAATATCTAAATTTACAAAAATTACAATCATTTTTTTAAATTTTTATTCTGTCTATTGAAATAAAATAATTTAGTAATTTTAGTGCTTTAATTTAAAATTTAAAAAAAAATCTTTTTAGGAAGAAAGGAGAAAAAATGATGAAAATTAATCTTAATACATGCTCAATTAAACACCTATATAATTATTTTTCTGTAAATGTAGGTATTATCTCTTTTTTTTATTAAAAAAGTTATTTTATTTATATAGATTAAATTTTATTTATTTTCAACTTCTTTTAACTTCCAAAATCATTCTCTACATCATTATTCAACTCCCAAATCATACTACACAAATTTCAACGTACAAATTTTTATTATCTAAATTACTATATAATTTTCATTTCATTTACGAAAATAACTTCAATTACAACTATTCAACTCCTATAATTGAAAAAAACTATTTTCAAATGCATCCAAAAAGTGTTCAACAAGTCTCTAACATAAACCAAGCAAACAAGAATTTTCAGAATTACAAGAGCCAGATTAAACAAAGAACAAGAACAAGTTTTCAGAAATACAAGAGCCAGATTAAATTTTAAAAAACCAATAGAAACATGTGTAAAGTAAGGGAGAATCCAACATCATTCAACATTTCTGCATTCAACTGTTAGAGCGACGAAAGTATTACTGTCAAGAACATCAGTTCAAGTAATCTAGGGAACCCCTGAATCAATTGCACCATTTCTTAGATGACTTGATAATCTCCTAAGTTGATTTTTTTCTTATATTCTTATCTAATCATCAATACATGGCTATAATGCATGGCGAAGTTTTTATCTAAAAGTTAAACAATTATTTATCCCTAATTTAAAGACATTAAAAATGATTAACTTCTATTAGATTCAACCAATAATTATGAAGGAGCTGTAAGGAAAGTATGAATGGCATTGTCACGGTTGAGCCACATATATATTGTGAAGAATCCATCATCTTCACTCCAACAAAATTGTGGTTTTTTCGTCATTGGTGTTCTGGATTCAATGGTCTTACAGGTTAGCCCAAAACTCCTGAAATGTGGAAATGGTGAGGAACCAATCGTCAACTAATTTTTCCTTGAAAACTTTAAATATGTTTGTAACAAGGTATTTTAACTTTAAACGTAAAGAATTAAGAACCAAGTCTGATTGTACACTTCAGTATTGTCAAATCAACTGTTAAACTCTGATAAGACTGAAAAGGAGAAAATATCTCTACCACCCCCAGGACAGATATAATAGATATGAAAGAATTTGAGCTCTAGTACATTCACACAATCTGTAATTTCCAGTTAGTTTTACATGAAAGAATTTTGTTCAACATGTTCCATCAATATCGATAGGAGAAGAACATGGCACAATGTTTTTAAATAAGGAATAGGGGATAAAATCAAATCAAGAACTTGGGATATGTTGTAGTCTGTTGCTCAACTGCAAGCAAAACTTTGTGGAATATTTTCATGATAAAGATGTTTACTGGGTTGCCAACAAAAAGTTTTCTCAACCCTTCTGGTGCAAACTAAAACTGTTGTAAGTGTCCACGGGCTGCAGGAAACATCTGACATAAAATGTTACACGGACCCTACTCTGACATTACTTTCCATCTTTTATCTAGTGAATGAAGCAACAACTTTTTTTTTTTTTATTGGAAAAGATATCTGGATGCATAAAGTAGCTAGGCCAAGCTTTATGCTATAATGAACAGTAGAAGTATTGGAACTCAGAGAATGGAAAGTCAACCTTACCAAAGGTAAATCTGCAGTATGCGCTAGAACAGTGTGTGGAAACTTGTTTTTTTTAATAATGGTAGTAATTTTTGCATTCCCTAGAATTCAAATTTTAATAAAAACTACGTGTATTGCTATCCTTACCACTCATATAAGCAACTTTCCAAAGTTTGAAAAATAATAAAATGGGACTTTGGTCTCAAAATAAACTCAGAATATCTTAGGTGCTGCTGTTTCTCTAGCTACTGAAATGGGTACGGCATGTCCATTGTGCACATTGTGAAACCTCTGCTCAAATGTTTTCTAAGTTGTTAGCATGTGCATTTTTACCTCACGCTATGATTGGAGTGTGATCAGATGGCATTCCTTTAAGTTCCCAAATTCTACTCCCTTGAAATATCCTCTGCCTAAAGTCAATCCAAAAAACTTAGGAAGTATCACAAATAATGTAATAGATAAAAAACATAACACGATGAATAAGATAAGTATGTCATCAAATAGAAAATTACTAGAAATTGTTTTTCGGCATACCAACATTATCGATCACCCATAACAAGGATAAAGCATTTTATTGGGGATAATATTGGACACTTTGAAATGAAAATAAGACCAGTTCCCTAGCATGTACAACTTCCCAGCGACGCCTAGGGAGCAAAATATTTAATAACTTAAAATTTTCTCCATTTTCTCAACAATATCATACATGGACCATAGTCATCACAAGGGATCTGGCAGCATTACTAGGACCCTGCCTCTCCCATTTCTTTTCTGGAAGCTTGTAACCTTTCTCTAAACTTCTTGCTCTCATCAAAATTGGCCCTTCTTTTTATTGCTTTCTGCACAGTCAGAAACAAGGCATAATTGCAAAACCCTGTAAGAAGAAAAGTTAAATAAAGGAGCATTTTGAAAGAACTGAGCCCACTTCTTGCCTAAAGCAGCGATCAAGCTTAATCTTCAAATCAGTGCATTCTCCGAAGAATTTTCTAATAGGATGTTCCAAGTGACATTTCTGAAATTCCTCGATAATCTGTAGACACCAAAAGGAGGAAGAAAAACGTCAATACCGCCATTAAATTTCCAAGAGGGCAATAGAAAGCTACTAGCCCCAAAATTATCATCGCATACAGAACAGAGTCAAAATTCGACAGATAACCAATCAGGCATTCGTAACCAACCCCATATTTACTTTCCACGAAGGAAATGTTTCCCTTTCTCCATTCTAACCCCAATTGAAGAAGGCATAAGCGCGGAATCACTCTAATTAATTCCGAAACGCGATCACAGCAATCGAAGTAGATTTCCTTCGTAGAAGGCACAAGAACACCGTCCTACGGAACAGGAACCGACCTACCTTCGCCGGAACACGCACAAAGAAGGACTGAACGGACAACACAGACGGGGGAAAGCGTACCTCAGCGCACATCGGATGCCGATGTAGGGTCAAGGGAGGATGCATTCCCACGAGGAGGAGTCAGCAAACGCAACGACGAAGCTCTGCTGTAGATCGCCGACTGCGCTTTCCACTGAACGGGAGGGCAGGCCGGCGCGGGGTGGAAGAGGAACGGAGAGGAGGAAGAGGAGAAAAAGCGCTCAAGGCTATAATCGGGTCGGGCATGACCCGCGTAGCCGACTAGATCCGACTACCAATTAAGAAATTTTTTGACAACTTCAGTTTAATAATATGCATTTAAAATTGATAAAAAAAAATAACGACAATGAAAATGACAAAATTTGAAAAAAAATTACTCAAAAAAGATAACTTTAAATATGTGTAGAATAAAACATTAAGATCACAACATTAATAACTTCTACATAATCAATTTTTTTGTATCTTTACGATAAAGAGCATCGAAAATAAACGTCAAAAAATCATACTTTATTTTCATATATTTAAAAATAGTAAGAAAACACTTTCCATCATTTAGTTTCTTTAACAAACGAAACCTTAAGAGTATACAGTAACAAGTTTCTTTTGATGATGGCAACTTTTTGTCTAAGTTAAAAGTCAACTTCACTTCATTTACAATATGCAACGATAAAGAAATAAAAATTTTCAACTCTCCACAAAATCTTGTATATCATCATTATTATACAAATTCTCACATCACAATTTATTACAACTCCACCATTTATAAAACTACTTTAACTTCAATTCTCTACCGTTATTGAAATTAGAACATCTTATTACCAAACACAAAAAATGTCTTGTATGCATCTTTTCGGAGAGAAAACATGTTTTCAGTTGCAAACTGCATGACAATATATGATATAGACCTTACCTTTCCGTACAATGATGCAGCATCCACAACCCTGAAAAATAGAACATTGCACATGGCTTTCATCTGCTTTTGCATCCATTGGATATCACCCTTGGAGTTCATTCATAGTGATGGGATCCCATTTCTGCTAAAATTTGGCAATCAAATTAAAAAAACATGACTCTGAATTCGCAAATCATATAACTTTTGAGAGAGGTTTGTATTTTTAGAAATAATGTAAAATGATGAAAATTTTAATCTATTATTTTTATCATTTTACATCATTTTTTATTATTTCTAAAAGTACAAATTGCTATTTGGTCTTCAGCGAAATCCACTTCCTAGCATTGGGTAAAACAGATTCAGTACATTCATGGCATGAAGGTAACAGTCATGTGAGGGGGTTTTGGTGATCAGTCCCAATTGTCGTCGTCGCTGTAGTCATCATCTTCATCACTTCCGGCCAAAGCCTGCGCAAATAAAATAAATACCCAATAATTTTGTGAGACGATGATGATTGAAACAAAATGGAAAACCAGATTGGAGAGGGGAAGATGAAGATGAATTTGCTAATAGGTTAAGGTAGAGAGGAGAAACCACGCGAATTGTATTTGCTTTCTCTAACATGGCAGCAAGCTTCAAGTTTGTTACTGGTCTGGAAACAATACTAGGTCGCACGGCTGTTGCGGGTTTCAGGTTGAAGTTCTGGAAAAAAGGGATGTTGTAATCTGTGTCACGCAGAACTAATGCATGGAATTTGAAATTGGTGAAGAGATTGATGACCTTGTTCCTTATCTGTTCCAGCAACTTGCTCATTCCATCAAGCTTTGGGGGAGTTCCAGTCTGGAACAATTCTGAAACTTTTTTCATCTGTGCACAGAATAAACTTTTGCAAAAAATTATATGGTTACCAATGTAGACAATTTATGGGAATGGTGGTGATAATTTTCCATTACCATGCTTCGGTCGTGAGCAGCAACAGACTCTATCAATGGATCTCTAGGCCGACCAACAATAGAAGAAGGCTTCCCACTTGTCATCTGTGCATGTTCATCCGTTTTTTGTAGGCCTGCATCACTAGTATCATGCATTGGCATGAACTTTACCCTTGGCACCTTTCTATTTTCTTCAGTTGATTCAGCTGATGAAGGAAGCAAGGAATGAACTGGCACATTTGGATCATTACACTGTGATTCTTCATGCTCTGGTGTGCCCGTTGGTTCTGAAGGCTTTGAAGGACCTTTTTCTGAAGTTGCATAAGAATGTTCAGAAATCTCATCATGTAGTGGTTGACACGGAAGCTAATTGGTTTTGCCACTTTAGAACAGAATGAATTGAACATTTAAACTTTTGTTTTGGAAGTCCAAATAGACAGTCTACAACTAATGGAACATACAAATTAAATCCAAAGTTAAATGCCCCTTTTCCAAGAGGGTAGCTGTAAAATGTGGGGTTTTGCAATGTTACCTCGTAAGCCATTATCACTTGGAAGAGGACCATCAACAGCTGATCCACCTTCATGAGGTAATATTTCATCTTGCTTTTTTGAAAATTTAACCGAATGTTTGAAACCAGATCGAGAAGGAAGGCATGGTTGCACCACTAGCTGGTTACTGATTTCTACAGAAACTTCTTTCTCTTGGCTCAGTAAAGTATCATTGAAGTGAACACCAGGATGTTTTCCAGAGTCAACTGCGAAAAAAGAAATTGTTAGAAAATAATATCATCTGTCTCAGACTATCAATTTTGCGAGGAATAAGTTGTGCATTTGAAATTGGAAATAATTCTAACAAAGATAGTATAAGGTTATTACCTTTTTCACATCTCAAGCTATTTTTTACAGTAACTGGCCTACTAGGTGAGTTATATTTGACTCAGAGTTGGAATGGACATGTGGATGGATGACGTCTAACTCAATTGCTGTATATTGGTTTGGAAGGTCAACTAAAGATTTTGATGCAACATGGTTGAATGAAACATGCTTTTGAGAAGCCTCTTTACTTTCTTTGTGTTGATCACAAGTTTTGGGCTTTGGGCACTCAGCCAGCTCTTCATGATCCTCCAGAACAGGAGGGGGCTCAGTGACATCCAGATTATGTAATGGTACTGAACAGACCTTTTCACATGAATTCAAGAATATTCCATGACTTTCTGGGGATGATTTTATATCAGAAACTTGTCTACCATTTATTTCAAACATGTTCAACTTATTAGTTTCATTTATAGAACTTGAATGTAGTTGACAGATGCCTGAAGTCGAAGCCTCACTGATACGAACATACTGATCTAGAACCACATAATCATGTAAATTATGCTCTTCTTGCAGATTGATTTCTTTATCAGAAACCTTGTTAGAGGGATTAAAGAAAGAATCATGCCCAACAATGTCATCTTTCAAGATATTCTTTTCAAACTCTAAACCAGAAGACAGTTTATATGGTTCCGTTGGCAAGGCATTGACACATGCATGACATGAATATCCATATGAATTTCCAGCAGTATTAAAATGCCTATCTTCAAGAAGTTTGGAAGAAATTTTGGGAGCATGCTCGCGATCACTTAAATCATTGCAAACTTCAGTTGTCCTGAGATTTTCATAGGTGACCACACAAGTCAGCACTAATTGACTTTAGATTTTTAATTGCTGATCGGACTTCATGTTTTGCTTGAAGACTGGCACTATCAAATGAAGAAGTTGGTCGTCTATTAGAAGAGCCATTCAATGGTTGTCTAAATGTAGACCTGCCACAAGAAATAACAGCAAGCTCGGCTTCGCAAACTTCATTGTGAATTATATTATCTTTCGATTCTGATTCTTTAACTTGGCTAGTTTCATGCACTACCTCAGAAGTCACATATTCTTCATTTTCACCTGAGTGTGCTTTT
>JAMKPZ010002067.1:0-74557 GCA_024699675.1 Amphibolis antarctica
CCCTTGAATTTGTTTGCTGCTATTCAAATGGTCCAGAATTGAGAGAGAGCACAGCTACATACCATAGGATGGCAGCCATTTTGACTACCAAGATGCTATCTCAGGACAGGAGAAAAAAGGTGCCAAGTAATCTCACATTCCCTTCTACAAAAACAGCACTGATTTGCCAATTGCCAAACCTTTTTTCTGTAAAATTGCATCTGACAAAATGCCATCTAGTACCATCTGCCAAGAAAAAAATTGCACTTTTGTTGATAAGCTTGGGTTCCGCTCTTGTTTATATTATGGGTATCTAACTTGCCCACCCTTGGGAATAGGGATTTTCAAGAGAGATATCAGGGTAAAGATACTTGAGGACCAGTTCCATGGAAAGGAGTCTTCTAAAGTGCACATTTTGGAGGGTGTCTTCCTTGTCACTAGGTGCACGAGATGGACTGGCTCATTTAATTCAACATATTATAGATTATACACATCAACTTGACATTCCAAATGGTCAACTCTTTATTTGATGTTACAACATCAATGGCTTTATCCAAGAGGGTTAACTGCAGCACTAAAGCTGCAGGAAATCTGGCTTCTAAGGTATTCTCTCCCAACCATTTGTATTTCCAAAATCTTCATCACTTACATCACTAATTTGTTGACTTGATCATGCACTACATGTTATGATGTCATTCCAATACACCTTCTCAAATTCTGTCTTGGATAGTTGGAATCTTAAATTTAAGAGTTCAGCCAAGCTCCATTCCATTTACCCATAATTACCTTTTACCAAAATTATTGACCAAATCCACCACCCCAATATAGTTCCCTATGCCACCTCGTATTGTTTAAGGCTAGATTAAAGGTGTAGAGATCATGCACGAAAGCCCACTTTCATATTTAAATTTCTTGCAATTTTCCATTTTAACCAAATAAAAATCATTGACATTTGTAATCTCTGTATGAATGAGTGCATACATGTATAAAGAAAAGAACTTTTTATGTATAACAAATTGATTATAAGTTAGATGTCTCACATTTTGGGCATAATATCAAAGCCAATGATGAACTACTAAGCTCAAGTTTTAATGCAACAACGCAATCTAAAAATAAAGATATTTTTAGCACCTAAAAAACTACAAATAAAGGGAGAGCACGAGAATAGCCTTACATTGATAATTGAGAATATGACATGTACATATATATATATATATATATATATATATATACACATACATACATACATACACGTAAAAGAGATCTTCCCACTGATAACCAATTGATTTTAAGTGAGATGTATCACATTTTCAACAATCATCATCATTTTGTTAAAGAGAAGAAAGAAAATTAGCAAAAGAAAAATATTTTATCATGTATTAAAGAGGATTGGCAAGTATTGTCGAAAAGAAAAACAATATTATCAGGCTAGAATGCAACGAAAATGAAAACTTTAGAAACATAATATTATAGGGCATAGAATGCAATGAAAAGGAAAATTTTATTCCCAAGAAAGGCCTTGTTTAAATTTTAAAAGCTCTGGCAAGCTTTTATGCATAAGAACAATGCAGCTGACTTACTAACAGGAGCTTTTTCTGTTGTTTTCTTTGGGGAAGAATCCCTAGTCCATCCAGCATCGACTCATCCAGCTCTAAGAGGAAAAAAAAAAGTCAACATGCAGAGAACACAGCTGAAGAAGCCAAAGAATCATTTTAACCTTTTGTTTGCAATAGAGTAGATAGCAAACTCAGAGAACCCAATGTTTCAGTTTCACTCCCACTGACAATATAGGAAAGCAACACCTCCCTGGACGAGAAATACATATATAATTACCATGTAATACCTCCTAGAAAAAAAATTGAACTTAGAAACAAACAATTTACATGCAGAATAGGAGATTACCTTAAAGACATTTGCAAACCATCATTATTTTGAAGGAAAGAACAATGTGGTGAAAGAGCCCTGGAAGAACTTGAGGATTGTAGTTCAAGATCTTCATTTCCTTTCCGATCTTGAGTGTCAAAAGCTTCATCTTTGTATTGGTTGCTCTCATCAGTGGCATTAGAAAAAATACGTCCATTAAGTTTAGCATCAGATTTTGGGATGAAGTACTCTGGCAAACAGAATAGTGCGGTAGCTATACTGCTGGCCAGATCCTTCGTTTTCACATTGTGTAAGATGCAACACAGTAAATATAATGAAGTGGTGACAGCTATCTCTGATTCCTGAGTGGTAAAGTAGAACTGTCTCAGTGGATGTATCATTATTGTTTTTTTTTTGAGAAAATGAGGAAGCAAAAGGGCTCACTTGTTGCTTCATCAAGGAGGGTAAAAGCAAGGGAAAGATCAAAAGCTGCAGAATATCATCTGTTATCAATCTTCCTATTTCAGGCACACCGGCAGATATAACATCACTGAAGTAATATAAGCTGTCTTCAATTTCTTCTACTGCACCAAGTATACACGAAGTTGAATCTGATGAATTGGGATTCCTAATCCAAATACCACACATATGTCAGAAATGTCACAGAAGATAACCTAAAACCAGTTGATGCATCTATTAGGACAAAAAATAGAAAATGAAGTTGTGTTTAGATGAGAAAATTGCTTTATGAAGACATTCATTTCCTTTGGGTATCAAAGAATACTTAATTCTCTAGGAACTAGTATTAACATCTCTTCCAAAAAAAGAACAAGTATTAACAACTTACTTGGCTGCCTCAGAAACCCATTTATCCAAACTAAGGCACTGCTTTTTAAAATGTGAAACTAATTTCGAATAATAATCTGATAGAGGAACACTTGACACATACTTGTTGACATTTTCATCACCAACTGCAAGAGGAGAGGAGAAAAGTGAAAAAAATGCTAGAAAAACAAATACTGAAAGTTGTGAGAAAAAGAAGAAGAAAAGAACCTACCATGATAAACATTAAGTGTCAAAGCACGTATAGCAATTCGGACCATGTTCTCCTCATGGAAAGCATATCGTATTGCCTCAACGTATAGTGGGAAGGAAACTACCTCATGCTAGATGCAAGGAGAAGAAATACATTCTTCAGATTGTAAAAGAGAAATATCAACAATCATTCATTAGTCAACAAAAATCCAAATTATAATCTCACAACATGGGGTCAATCATATGAGTCATTTTCTTTCATATATTTCTATTTATGATCAAATCTACGGGTAAATTACATAAATTTAAGTTTTTTCTAACAATTCCTACCCAAGTAATTTTAAGTCTACTTTTACTTCTTTTAATTTCTTCTACACTAATTAGTTCTCTCTTCCTAATTGTTGCATTCTTAACCAAGGATATGACTAAACTATCTAAACCAATTTTCTCTTATCCTATCTTCAATTGGTGCAACTCCTACTATATTTCTAATAAAATTATTTTTTACCTTATCCCTTATAGTATTACCACTCATTCATCTAAATATACACATCTCAAAAACATTAACTTCTTACATATGGTTATATTTTATAGCCCAATATTCTAAGACACAAACTATAGTTGGGTAAATAATATTTTTATAGAAATTTCCTTTTAATTTTAGGGATATCTTCTATCACATAACACCCAAAAGCATTTCTCCACTTCATTCATCCTACCTTATTGTAAAAGTTGAAAGTAATATCTTCTATAATTTCACCATTACTAATTATAGGTTCTATGTATTTAAAAGTCTCACTTACAAATTTTATGACCATCTAAGTATATGCATTCATCATTATTCCTATAATCATTGAAGATGCATTCAATATATTTTGTTTTTGACCTACTCAATCAAAATCCTTTAGACTCTAAAGTATCTCTTCATAATTTCAATTTAGAACTAATTCTTAACTTTTATTACGTAAAACTATGTAATTAACAAATACCATACACCAAAGTATTTTTCCTTGAATTTCCTTAATTATTTCATTCATAACCAACATGAATAGATATGACCATGAAGAGGACTCGAAAACAATAATCCAATCCATAATTTCACTACATAGGGTCATCCTTGGACGACTCTTTTTTGTCTGCTAGAGACTTAATTTACTTGGGAAAAATACTGCAGATCAGATATTTATCAACGTGTGAGACAACAGAAGCTTTGACCACCACATGTAGTCATGTAATCCATAATTCAGCATCATCAATCACCATATATTGTAAGTGGGGAGATGCTCAATTACAAGATAATGTATAGCTTGTCAATAGATCATAACTTGGTCAATACTATGCTGCTTTAAAAGATACTAAAGCATGCATTATGAGTATCCCCATTCTTATGGTGAACTTTTCATTAAAGCTACTGAAATTTTTATAACCATGGTTAAACAATTCAAGAGAGAGGGCCTTCAGGTTTCTGAAGTAAGAAAACACATAGATGATGCACACTGAGATTCATTTGATGTGTATTGCCATTTCATGCAACACAAATTAAATTAATTGTCATGATTGAGATTTCAGGAGAATGAAACTAATACTTGTATCCATGAATTGCCAAGAAACTGTTATACCAGCGGTCAAACTAATACTTTATATGCAAGTCCTGTTTGATTGTCATCTTTTTGTGTCATCTGTGACTTTATAAGTTTATTAACTTTCCTAGTTTCAAGTCTTTTAGAGAATTTATAATAAAATCACCTTTTGGAAACTTGCAAAGAGTTCTAAGATTTGAATAAGAAAGGAGGGGAAAAAATACTTACATTCTTAGTCTTCGCAAGTAGTGAAATAGTATTTTTGTTTAATTTCCCGCTTATTGCCCTTAAAAAAGAAAACATGGTAAAGTGTTCAGGGTTGCTATAAAGAATTTTATTGTTACCTTCTATCATCAAGATACACTTATCAAAATAAAGAATTACTTCTAGAGATTTAGCAGAAAATGAGTGTTTATGACAAACCTTAAAAATGAAATATAATATGATAACAGTTCATCATTCTGAAAGTCAAATGGATATGTTATAAGAGAGTTGATATGTTCATTGCTAAATATGTAATCTGCATCAAAGTTAAAAATATTCATGAGATGATAATCTCAAAATTTGTAAATAAAAGACCAAGTTTCGTAATTCCATTGTAACAAGAAACTCACAAATGGCATGTTCACTTCTTAAATTCTGGATCATAATGCTCATTGTCTGCAATAATTGGATTGCAATGCTCATGACTCTACCAATCTGCAATACACGCACAAATTCACCCATAATTTGCTTCTCCATGAAGAACCTATACGGTAAAAATACCATGATTAGCAGAAAAATAAGCACAATTAAACTATTAAACATTTGTGAATGTCAATCAGTAGTTGAGTAGTCGTCCTCACTCAAAAAAACTAGGATCATGCTGGTCACCATATGTTACCAACTCTGCAATTGATCTCAAAGCTTCAATGATGAAACCCTTCAAAACAAAAATAATGCACGAAGGTCACCAGTTATATATTGCCTTTTTTAGAAATTTGTCCAGATCATCTACCTTGTTAACCTCGTTGACAATTTGGACCTTTTGCAGTTGATCAGTCATGTATCTACAGTGCAAATGCAAATCTTAGCCCACATACGTGATAATAGCATTATTAGCATAGAATGTGTCATATGTAAAACAACACATTCAAACTAATGAAAGATGATGTAAAGTTATTTGTGAAATTTCCACCAAACACAGTCTGAGCCTACTGATATCAAAGAAGAGATGCATGAAAAAATAGCTCCAACCTCCAAGAGAAGGTGCATGTTTACTTTGACAACATAACCATTAAAATAAATTTTATGCTTCCTACAAATGCATGTTGCAATCACTAATTTGATTAGGCTTATCAAAGTAATTCTCATGCACATCATTTTACCTGATGCCAAATATAGGGGACACAAAAAAGGGGGACACAATTACTAAAACTTTCAGTTCTGGCTCTTCATTTTTACGAGATCAATTGTTCATGACATATACATATGTGTAAGGCATAACCTTGTCAAAGAATAGCATAGTATCAAACAAATAATATTGAGGTCGGGAGTTAAATATGGAGGGGTGTTTCTATGATAAAATTGCAAGTTTCATGGTCCCTTTGGGCTGTCAGATACTGCAAGATAGCATGTAATGCCATTTTCATGACACATACATATGTGTAAGGAATAACCTCCTCAAAGAGTAGCATAGTGTCCAACAAATAATATCAAGGTCAGGAGTTAATCATGGAGGGTTGTTTATATCATAAAATTGCAAGTTTCAGGGTCCCCTTGGGCTGTTAGATACTGCAAGATAACATGTAATGCCACAGACACTTAGCAAATCTAGGTTGCTATTTTATCATAAATGTTCATGATAACATTATTGTAGCTAAGAGTAGCTATTGGCTCTCAACGCTTGTCATATTTGCACCCTTTGAGATGGAGGATGATAGTTGAAGGCATAGTTTTCTAGATCAATCTAGAACAGCAATTTTTCACCAATCTGGATCAGAATTTTGGCTGCCCAATCCGATAATCTGGTGTATTGTTGAAAATGCATTGGATCAGCCAATATCAAATCATGAGGTTTTTTTATTGGATGCATCCAGATCAGTCTGTTCCCACGATCATGTGGTTTTTTTATTGGATGCAGCAAGTGGAAGTACCAAGTTTCAAGTGATTTTCAAATATTGTCTCTTCTTCAATCGTCTTGATCTCCACTTGAATTGGGTAGATCTTTGTATATATGAAGTAGAAGGCCCCTAATCTACACTCTGAAGGTGTTTTTCTTAGGAGAAAGTATTAAATCAACATTTGATTTCTATTCCATATCTCTATCTTAAGTGGATTCTCTTCACATCTCATTTCTTTCATTTTAAAGCAAATCAAAGATATTTATATCATGTTTTATTTTTTTATGAATACCAATGATTTTTTATGACTATTAGTGGATATATTAGAGAATATTACTGATTTTCAAAGAATATTAGTGATTTTCAGTGGATGAATAATTACTTTGATACTTCAATGAAGCCATGGCCCACGTACAGTGTCACTATTATGTATAAGGTATGGATGTCTACTATGAGAAAGTAGATAAAATTCATGGTACACTATGATGAACAAGCTATTTTCTTGAAACCTATTAATGCAACAGAGAATGTTAGATTTCTGATGTTATTGAGGAAGTTGAGTCATCAAATGTTGTATAGGTGGTGATTGATGATAATGTTAACGACCAAGATTTAGTCATTAGGGTGTGTGGATCATCCTTCCACTCATTTCTGTGCCTCTGATGTGTGAGCTTATTGTCTGAAAAAAAGTGTGGAGGAGAGTTAGAAAGAGAACAAAAAAAGAGGTGCATACAAAAAGGAAAAAGAGGAAGAGTGAAAAAAATGGTGGATGTAAAAAAAATAAAAAAATGAAGTTAGTTTGTATTCTTCGTGTAGCTCTTTTTCTAGGGTTGTGTGGCTCTCCTCACAAACCATTTGGTGTGGTTGACAGCTAAAGAAGTTGCACTAACCACTATGTTGCAGAAGGTTGCCTTTTACAACCAAGATTTAGTCATTAGAGTGTGTGGATCATCCTTCCACTCATTTCTGTGCCTCTAATGTGTGCGCTTATTGTCTGAATGGTTGTACTACTGTGCTGACTCCACATGCATCAATTTTTGTTGTTCAGTCTCATTGTATATTGGATCTCTATTGCTCATCATCTTGTTTCTGACCTGCAATTGTTGCCTCCCCTCGATTGGAAGCTTTCTTCTCTGTGGTTTTTATGTGTAATTATCTTATGTTGTTGAATATATTGTGTTACTAGGTTTATTTCAAGCTAGATCCTGTACCTAGAGGGGAAGTGTTAGGGGAAATAATGTATTAGGGCCTTTAGGTGTTTTTGTATAATTTTAGTCTGACATTGCTTATGTATCTATGTTCTCCTTATATAGCCTATATATAAATAGAGGTCTTATATTTTATTTATGAGATCAAAAACTTCCACCTATTTCTCTTATGTTTCTAAAGTCAACAACATTGTAGGTTTTTTAGGTAAGGAAGGTGCAAACATGAAGAGAAGGATGATTTATCAAAACGTTTATGATCTTCCCACTTAAAGCTAGAGGAGCCTAGAGACTTGACAGTTGGGGGATGCCTAGTGCGAGAAATGCCTAGTTCTAGGCCCCTATCGGAGGATCCCCTCCATTAGATGGTATTTTTGTCCCCAACTTCAAAATTTGTGACCAGAATACTTGTTCAACAATGATGAAAGATGAACATAGAGAAAATGAATATGATTGTAGTTACGTATTTTCAGTAGATCCTCAAAATTTGGGTTTACATCGTTGAACCATCAAGACTTCAGGTTGGATAAGCACTCTACTATTTCTGGAAGCCACGCAAAACCATTTGATAAAAAGTTTCCATACCATCGTATTTTTAACAGTGAAAAGGTTTTATTATGGTCAAACATGCCATGGGAGAAAAATTGTAGTAATTAACATCACCCGGATTTTTTTGAGCAGCAGAAGAGAATAACATTACCCGAATTTAACAACCATGTCAAAGCATACTCCCGACATTTTCCACTCTGTTTGGGCACCTAGAAGTCAATACGACTGGGATTGATCGACTTCAACGTTAACGAGGAAGTCAATCACACGGCGCCAATAAAAAAATCGTGTCGCAAAACATACCACTGAATCCACAGACTAAATGTACAGAGCAGACCATATATACCGACGTTCAAGGAAGTGGACCGTACGCCTATAACACCTACCAGTCTTCGGCAACAGTAACCAACGACTCCTTTTGAATGACGGACATTCGTCTATAAATTCATTTTCTAGAAAGTTTGTGAAGGGACTAAACAAACAAAAACACTCCGTCTTACTCTCGTCAAGGCACTGTCCTTTTGCCTCTCTACAACCATCAACCTCGTCCGAATTCGAAATTCGAACCCCCACGCCCAAATATGGAACCAAATTCAATGTCAAATGTTCAAAACGAGAAGGAAAATCGAATACAGAATCCAATTCGGCGGGGCATCAAGATTTCCGTACCGAAGTTCTTCAAGTGAAAAACGATCTCTCGATCTCCAGAACGAAAACCACATGGTTTCCGGAGGGGAGGCTGGTGGAACTAGTCATATTCCACCACCACCATCGCCGTCGCCGCGGTTGTGGTAATCAAATGGCTATATTGCCGTCGTCGAATTCGTGATTCTCTTCCTCCGTTCGGTTACTCCGCCACTTTTGTTCTTCGCAGATCAGATGACCAGGAGCAGTGGCGGAACAAGATGGCAATATCAAACACCATGATCGATTCATAGACTATTTTGGCATCGCCCAAATAGTTTCGCATACGTGGTCCTCGGGTAAAACGAACTTTTTTACGGATTTTTACAGCGGATTTTTAATTTTTTAAATCATAAAATCATAATAAATAATAAATTATTAAATTAATATCTTAATAAATAAAATATTTCTTATTAATCATCTATTTATATTTATTAAAAAATCTGAGAAATAAAAATTTAATAAATAAAAAATAAAATAAATATAAATTTAAAAATAAACATATTACAAGAATTTCATAAAATTAATTTTAAAAATTTATATTTTAATATTTTAAATATAATTTTACATTTTTCATGTAATTATAAATTTAATGATAATGTGAGAAAGTTGTGCAACATGCATAAAGTCAAAGAAGTGTATTATGATAAAATTTTTACTAAATATAAAAATTTTTTTGACTTAAAAAGTAAAAAATAATGAAAAAAATTTATATTCACGGTGACAAGAAAATTTAAACTTTTTTAATATTGTTTGGAATGTACAAACATATGAAAATTCGATAATTTTTTCTAAGACAATGTTTTTTTAGCTTACTCCGTACTTCCAAAGTAAGAAAAAATGATTTTGAAAGTAAAACATAAAAAATTGGTTTTGAGATGTAAAAAAGTGAAAAAGTAATTTCAAGAATAAATTGAAAATCGAAAGTCTTTGAAAGTGTGTGAAAATTGAAAATAAAAATAAAAGAATAGAGTCTATAAGAGTACTTTCATAAGAAATTTTTATAATTTTAAGAGTTAGAAAATGTTGAAGTTAAAATTAATTTTATGAATGATAAAATTTTAAATATTAAATATGATAAGATAATAATAATATTAAAATTAATTTTAAAAGTTTATCATGCGATCGTAATATATACATACAAAATAAACTCTTTCAAGACAATGATATAATATGCATGGTAGATAATTACAAATTATTTAAATATAAAATTAAATAGTTACACAGGTCATTAATGCAATCGTAATTATATAAAATAAACTCCTCGAATTTTTAAGTGGATTGTCCCGTAAAATTAAAAAATAAAACAAATGAAAGCGGACACAGGAGTCAGGAGTGCCGACATCAATATCGTTCGGCTTCTGGCTGAGAAACCCTACATCCCCACCTTCCCGATCGAAAACCACCGGAAGCCCATGGCAGACGTGATGGATGTCGCCGCCGCGGAGACGCTGGAGCCCCGGCAGCAGAACAGCCGTCTGGAGAATCACGAAAATGATCTCGACGGATCCCCTCCTCCTCCACCCCCAAGAAGGAGGGAGAGGGAATCGAGAGAGAGGAGGGACGATAGAGATGCCGAGCGGCCACCGAATAGGAGAGACCGATCGCCGCCTCCGCCGCCTCCGCCGCCGACGGGAGCTGCTAGGGGTGAGAGGGATTGGGATTATCGTAGAAGGAGCAGTCCCAGTCCGCCGTACTCACATAGGGACATGCGCAGATCGCCTCCAAGAAGATCACCGCCGCCCTTTGGGGCAAAGAGATCGAGGAGGGATGATGGGGGGTATGATAGGCGAAGAGGAAGTCCAAGGGGTGGTTTCGGAGACGATAGGCGGTGAGCTTATTGTAGCGTTTTGTATATTCTAATTTCTTTGTCCATGCCGAAGATATCTACTCTGATTTTGGCCGTGCTTCGATGCCGTTGGTTCATTTTCTGAAATGGGAAACAAAGTCAAAGTTTCGGTTTTTCTCTCTCTATTACAATCAGGTTTATAGATAATTCCAATAAAACAAGAAATGGAGCGCTGATTTCCGTAAGAAAGTATTGGTACCGGTGCATTGCATTCATGTGGGTAACCAATCAAACACAGCAAATAAGTTCATAACAATTATAACAAATTAAACTTCATGTCAGGATAAGGAGTAAAGACCTTTGTTTAGTTGGTTGATGTCATAGGCATATTTTTGTCGATAGCCTGGTTTAGCTTGTTCATCTTCTACCTTCACACATAAAAACATATTTTTATGTATTTCAAACAACTTTTACTAGGTTGCATGTTAGTTTATACAGTTATAGTGATATAAATGTAGTATATTGACAGGTACGATTATGACTACAGTGGCCCAGGAGGTAGGTCTGCTTATGCTGATGATAGGTTTTCTGGACGTCACAGTCGTGCATCAGGTAATTGTCAAAATATTTTCACCACTTGTTACCTGTATCTAGGATCATCCAGTATGGTCAGTATGCAAATTAAAATTTTCTAGGTGTCACAGTTTTAGTTTTCCTACCTTATTTTGCTCAGAACCAGAGCCTAGTTTCTTCTTTGTAAGTTGTTAGGCTAGAAAAGGAATTCAATTACAAAAGTAAGGTTACAAGAGAATACATACTGGTTGGAGTAACCATTGGTAAACAAATATCAAATAACCCATTTGCAAAGAATAACATATATAACCCTTTATTTAACACCCCCTCTCAAGTTGGAGCATATATGTCAAACATGCCTTGTTTGTCACATAAATTTTCAAACACTCCCACATTTTAGGCCTTAGTGAAAATATCAGCTAGCTAATTTGAAGATTGAGTTTATGGAGTGACAATCAAACCCTTCATAACTATGTCTCTAATAAAGTGATAGTCAACTTCTATATGCTTGTTTTTCATGAAAAGTTGGATCATTGACAATGAAAATCATTGCTTGATTGTTGCAGTGCATAGCCAGCCACAGGAGACTTGATACAAAATCCTAGTTTTCATAAAATAGATTTCAACCATAACATTTCGCACATCACTTAAGCCATAGAGTGATAACTTTTGCACTGTATCTAGACACCATATTTTGTTTTTTATGTGCAAAGTCACCAAAGTGCCTCTTAGATTGGTAAATAATTCCTTTCCTTGAAGCTTTCTTGACATATGTTAGAACCCGAACGGCCCCTTTCCAATGGACATCTTTAGGCTTGTGCATAAATTGACATTAGTAGATTCATAACAAAAGTGATGTCTAGTAACAATCAGATATATAAACTTTCCTATTAACATCATGTATCTCCCTGAATCATCTAGTGGTTTTAACAAAGCATCCCAAAATTGATGATTCTACTCAATCAATGTGTTTTCTGGTTTATAGCCTGCCAACCCTATCTCCCATGGAAAATCTAATGCATATTTTCTCTAAGACAAGAAAAGCTTTTTGCTAGATACATAGGTTTTCCCATATCTTTTGTGACAAAATGCCTATTTAGATACACCTTAGTGTTGTTAATGCTTGTCATATCCCTTCTTATAAGCAAAATGCCATCTAAATATACAACCAGGATAACACATTCAGCATCTGCTTTCTTGAGAAGGCAAACTTGAGACTCCCCCTAAGTAACATACATTAGAAGTTGCTTCATAAGTGCTTGGTTAGAAAGATCACCATATAGAAATACATTTTTGACATCTAACTAAAACAAGGGCCAATGTTAGTTAGTGGCAATGGACAAAATAACCCAAATAAAACTAAGGCATGTCATTCGTGAGAAGTTTTCTGCATAATCAATATTATGCATCTAAGAGACACCACGTGTTACAAGATAACCTCTGTAGCGATGAACTGCCCTATTTGACTTGTATTTGATAGTGTACAGCCATTGACAAGAGACTCTATATGCTCCATTAGGATAGGGAATCAAATACCACATATCACCTAACCTGAGTGCTTGTCTTTTCTCATTCATGGTGGCTTTCTAGTGAAGTGTATTAAAAGCTTATGGATAATTTTTGGGAACAGATTCTGATGAAATGGACTTTGTTTTTATGTTTCCCCCAGATCCTTATGTTTTTTTTTTCCTTTTCTTCTCTATGTGCTGATAAGGCCATTATTTTTGGTTATTCCTTGTACTTTACTTTCAATGTAATAAAATTTATCATCATTGTTCATGTAAAAACACTAGATATTGCCTGAATGGAACTTGAATGCTCCTTGTCAATACCAGCAGCACAACATATTTAACATAATATAGTTGGTTTTGCTGTACCATATTATTGTCTAAGGAATATTTTTGATAGAGAATCATCTTTTAACTTATGAAGGGTATCTTAATCAACTGAAACTTGATAATTACCATCTTGTAGATTGGCCTGATTCAGGACGTTTTGACTCAAGCATTGGGGTCATAAAAAGGTGAGTGGACAGCTACTCATTTTTACGTGTCTTTGTGTTGATGTATACTAACCTTTCTCTTTTTGATCATTGATGATGCTTATTGCCATGAATGATAAATTCTAGACCGTACATGTTGACTTCCAAAGTGGACAGTTGTGGTACTATCATGGGTTGAATGAATTAGCTGAGCTCAAACGCTGTTGATTAAGATCCTCATCTTTTATAATTTTCTTCAGTTTATTAGAGCATGGTATTTGTAACATCTAGTTGCAATTTTGACTTTAGAAACCAGAAGGTAATGGTATCACATAAATATATTTTTTGAAATTTATTACTTTAAAAGTTTTTTTTGAAGAAAATTTTAATTGATTCAAATCCTTAGTTTTGTTTCTCATTCTACATAATTTTGTTACAGGATCTGTGAGTCTTTTGTCTTATTGATGAAGCTATTCTTGGTCTAGTGTTTTATCAACATTCTTCTTTTCCTGGACACCACTTTCCACGAATTTTTGTTTAATAGAACTTTACACTGTTTGGCATATTTTTTTCCCTGCTTTTTGGTATCCATTCCAACCATTGGTTGCGTAGTGTACCATGTCATGTCTGAAGCTCTGGTATTTGTTGTTCTCATTGGTGCTCCCAAAGCAATGACAAGGATGATAAAAGCGGTTTGTTTTGGAAGGACCAACAAAAGAATATGGGTTGTTGTAAACATGCACTCTGATATAATTAATGAAACATTAATCTGTGTAATTTATATATTGTAAGTTAATTTAAGTTATTGTAAAAATGGATTGAAAAATCGATCTGTAAATATTGTTGATCCGAAACATATGTTTTTAAAAAATATCAGAATGGTGGAAGTATTAAAAAAAGGAAAGAAAATTAAAAAGTGAAGAAAAAAGAAGGGAAGAGAAGAAAAAAAATGTTACATAAAAATGGTGGAAGTATTAAAAAAATAAAAAATTCTTATATTTTTTATTTTTTTTAAATTATGTTTGCTCATGAATAACATTCTTCTACTTTATTCTCACAAACTTTGTTTTCTATTTTTTGATTAATTCATGTGAGATTTTTTAAAAGATATTAACTACATTATAGGAATAAAAATTTGTAATCTGCTCTAAAATCTTATACTTGATAAAATTTTTAATTATGGAGATTATATAAATTCTCTTGTACCATGCATAATCTTATTAATTTGTGTTCTTTGTATGAATTATAACTTGAATTCTATTGAAATGTAACTTGATATATATTGCAAGATTTTAAACATAACTTGTTTTTCATTAAAATATAATCTAAAATCTATTGAACTATAACTTGGATTTTGAATCATTCGTGATATGAGTTTTTTCAGTCATTAATATATAATTTAAAGTTTTTCTCATACATGTGACTACTATATTCTTATCTAATTGATATTTTATTGATGACAATTACCCAAAGAAATTATCTAGGTGTTTTTATATGCTTATCATAGCTTGTTGAGTTTTAAGTTGAAATTTTAAATTTTTAGTCCTTTTCTAAAAAAGTATTGCGTTTCCATTGATATGATCCTTGATCTTTGATATGTTTTCTTTTTCTAGAAGACTGATCTTTAATATAATACTGAGATTTGAAATCTTGATTGTAAATATCTTGAGTAAGAAAATTCTCCTTTCAATGCACTTCTGTGTTTTTACCATGTTTTCACTGATGTTTCTACCACTTCTATTTAAATCCTTACCATAGATTGAAGTCACACACAATGGACATTTTTTACTTTGCATGTACAGATTCCAGCTGATCAATTGAATTTACCGTTATGTGTGTATTTATTTAGCTAGATTCTTTACAAGTCATTGAAAAGCTCATTTTTCAACCCTTTAATTTTTTATACACAACGGATACTGTTCTGTATATGACATGAAAATTTCAGGGAAGGCTTGATGTCATATAAGCAGTTTATTCAAGAACTTGAAGATGATATATTACCTGCTGAAGCTCAACGCAGGTACATGATAATGAATATATATACTTTGTATCAGTTTGAGTTCCTGTTCATTTTTCAAAAGATAGAGCCAAATTAATAGCTACTGGTATTCAAGTAAATGATATTGAAATGAATTCAATTCAATCTTCTTTTGCTGTGGTGGTTACGTAGATATGAAGAGTATAGATCAGAGTATGTATCAACCCAGAAACATGCTTTTTTTGAGGCCCACAAAGAAGAAGAATGGTACCTTCAATCTTCTTTTTCTTGCATCTTGCTGCTTCACCATATTCCAATATTTTCCCCTTATCTATTTTCACTTTCTGTTATGTTAGGCTAAAAGATAAATATCATCCTACCAACTTAGTATCAGTAATAGAAAGGTAAGTCCACTAAAGTAGATTTTATGTGGAAGATTGTTATTTAAATCTCTCTTAACTGTCAAGTGTCTAGAACTAACGCAAGTCCATAACATTACATCTGCTTGTGTATATTTTAGGCGCAATTTGCATGCTAAAGAAATTGCCAAAGAATTCTTGCTAGATTTGCAGAATGGCACATTGGACCTGTAAGATGCTTCTTTTATATTACCTGTTATGACAGAAGATGGCATGCTTTGCTGACTTTTATTGTGTTCGAACTTATAGTGGTCCTGGAAAAGCAGCACCAATAAGTAAACCAGGCCACAGCAGTGCCCCTAGCTCTGATGATGAGGCAGGACCAGGTGACAAAAGGAGAAGAAATGGAAAAGGGGTAATGAAAGATAGTGATCTTTCTACGGCCCCAAAGGCACATCCTGTTAGTTCCGAATCACGAAGAATTCAAGTTGACATAGAACTTGCTCAGGCTTTGGTAGTGAAGCTTGATTCTGAAAAGGGTGTCGAGGAAAACATTCTGTCTAACAGTGACCGCAAGAAATTTGAGGGAGACAAATCACGTGATGGATTAATGGGACCAATAATAATAATCCGAGGAATGACAACCGTTAGAGGCCTTGAGGGGGTTGAGCTACTGGATACACTTATTACTTATTTGTGGCGCATTCATGGTATTGATTACTATGGTTTGGCTGAAAAAACTGAACCAAAGGGCTTACGACATGTCAGGTCTGAAGAAAAAGGTTATGATGGAACAAATAAAGCTGTGGGTGATTGGGAAAAGAAGCTTGAATCGTTTTGGCAGGAAAGGCTGCAGCGTCAGGATCCGTTGGAATTGATGATGGCCAAAGACAAGATTGATGCAGCTGCTCTGGAGGTTTTGGATCCATATGTTCGTAAAATAAGGGATGAAAAGTATGGCTGGAAGTATGGTTGTGGAGCTAAGGGGTGCACAAAACTTTTTCATGCTGCAGAGTATGTTCATAAGCATTTAAGACTCAAACATGAAGATCTTGTAATGGAATTAACTTCAAAAGTGCGTGATGACCTATATTTGCAGAACTATATGAAGTAAGTATTTATAATATTCTATGAAAGCGTAAATAGCTTTTTTGTGTACCCTATGAATACACAATTTATCTTTCGAAACATGTTTGCTATATGCAGTGATCCTGATGCACCTGGTGGAACACCTGTAATGCAACAGCCTGCTCTGGTATGATTTGATTTAGAATTACAAATCTCTTTTTATTTGATTTCTTCTATGCTGATATTATTTTTCTGTAGAAACTTGCATTAGATTTTGCATTGGATTTTTACGTCCATTGTTCTTATAACTCAGCATGCTTCATCTCATTCACAAAATTAACTTCAACATTAATTTGGTACATGTTTGTTCCATGCAACTCGGATACAAGTAAACTTGTCAATGCCCAGGAGCTGAGGTTCTACGTCAAATTTGGTATTGTGAATGGGATTTGTTTTCCTCTCAGTGTAGCATTATTACTCTTTTGCAGAAGGAGAGGCTTGCAACTCGTAGACCAATTTCTGACCGTCTTAGAGATGATCGTGGCAGTCGTAGAGGATACGAAGACAGGTATGATAAGTCAGAGAAGTCACCATCCCACGGACCTGATGGTGAAAACCCTGATGACCCAATGTATGATGCCTATGATGGACAAGGTTTACATGGTGCTCCATTTCCTTCAGATATGCCACATCCACCAGTACTAATGCCTGTACCTGGAGCTGGGTATTTTAAGAATCTCAGATCTTTGGGGAGCTCTACATTTCTCACTTTTAATGCTTTTTTATTCCTTTTCTTGCTCTGTCTAAATGCACTTCTGCTTGCTCTAGTCTTATTTTGTGATTGTTGTATACTTGTAGCCCTTTGGGTCCATTTGTTCCTGCCCCACCTGATGTTGCCATGCGGTTGCTGAGGGAGCAAGGTGGCCCACCGCCATTCGATGGAAGCAATGGCCGTGGGAGGAAAGGACAATCTGGCCCATCACCAATTCTTATGGCGCCTCCAGCACTTCCACATGATCGCCGACGCATGCGAAGGTGGGTGCCAACAAAAGTTTTGTAGTTGATGACCTGCTGCATAAATAAATGAATGTCTATATGCAACATTGTTGAAATTGAAAGTACATTATTTTTCTTGTAAATTAAATCACTTTTAAAAGATAGGGATGTAAATAGGTGCTTTTTGAAAAAAATGTATGAATAAAAAGTAAATAATATAAACTAGGTAGTTCATTTGGAGAGTTACATTTAAATTTTGACACTATGATTTTAATTTATGATGAGATTTTTTGGTGATAACGCTTTAATTTTGTACACCACTAAATTTTTTTCGTCGTCATTCCAGCTACCAAGACCTTGATGCGGCAGAAGATGAAGTAACCATTCTTGACTACCGATCCCTATGAGTCCGCACTTTATAATCTCTCAGACTCAATGTGGCTTCAAATGGGAGTGAAGGGTTTTGGCTTAAATACTCTTTGTATCTTAATTTGCTCCCTCCATGAAGTTAGGTTTTGCTCTGTATTCTTCGTTTGAGGGTACTATTTTCGATGTGAGATTATTTGTCTCAACAATCCGAAGGATTCCTTACATGGCGAAGATTGCACACAAGTTCTTCTGACACGTGGTAACATGAAAGTGGAAATTCTATGTTGATGTAATCTTTGTTTGGTTGGGCTAGTCGTTTAAAGGTTGATTTAATTTTGCCATCTGAACTCCTGGAATTCCTAACGGTTTTGCAATGCGGGATGTTCCGAGTTTTGTAGAATTGGTACGGTTATCGCAATTCATGGTTAACTTACAGTGCCCATCTAAGATGTGATTTACATGTGTTTTGCTAAAATGTGCTATTTTTCTTTTCACATCCTAAAATTATATAAAATGGTATCCAATGATACTAGGAAGTATTAAAGTATTCAGTAGCATTAAATTATTTGATAAAAAGGTATTGGAAAATGGTTTTTCAATGGAAACACCTTTAAAGAAGTGTGATTACTTTGGTAATTGCGTTATTAAAGATTAAATACATTTTTAAGTATCATTGGATCTTGATAGAAGTGTCAGTATTGATTGTTGTCTTATTTTATTTGCATGTTGATTGTAGTTTTACGTAATTCACAGGTCTGTCTCTTTCTGTTTGTTTTGTTTTCATTGTTTGTATTTGTGAAAATGATAGGAAAAGAAATGACAAAAATTTAAGAATTGATAGAAAATAAAAATAATTTGATTTAATAAGAAATTATTTTAAAAAGATGATTTTAAAAATTGTATAAAAAGAAACGTTAATGGTTACAATGTTAATGGTTTTTATACAAGTTAGTATGGTTATTTTTTATATATCGTAACAAGGGACATTGAAAATAGATATTAGAAAATTATATTTTATTTTTATATGTTGGGAAATTATTTTTTATTTCTATACGTAAGAAAATCATGAAAGTAATTTTTTATTAATACAAATATGGTTTAAATCAAATCAATGAAAAATGATTTTTTCAAAATTTTCTTTCCTATCGTAATTTCAAATTCTCTTGCACGATTTGAACATCGACAACTTGACGTCATGTGCTTGACGAGGAGTCATAACGATATAAATGTTTTTAAATATAATTTTTTCATATTTTTATCGTAATTTCTAATCACATCAATATTTAAAAATATAATTTTATTATTTTATAAATTTTATTTAAATATTAAAATAAATATAAATATTATAAATATAAATAAACATAAATTAAAAATTAACATATATTTTTTATTGATAAATATAACTCTAATAATTATTATTTTTACTTTGAAAACTTAAAAAAACTCATAGCAAAAGCAGCCGTAGTCTCTACGTTGGCATCAAGTGTGTACGTGTGTGGTTCACTATTCTCGTGGTATGTGCGACTTTTTCTGCACGTACGTCCAATGCTCGTCCACCACAACCGACGTCCCGCGAAACTTCCGAGAAATTTCCAGTGAAAGAGGACGGTCGCAACTCAACTATTATTTGGTTTTATTCAGAACTAGTAGAAATATTTTTAATTTTACGGTCACATATATATTTTTTATTATCAAAATTATTCTCAGCTAATCCCTCCTCCAACTCCAAAGCCTATCCTCCAAACGCCAGTCGTCCTTCGATCCGGAGATATCATCGTCTTCTACAACTGCCGATCGTCGTCGTCGTCGGGGGTGAGCTTCATTGCTTCCATCATCTCTGGTTTAGTCCGTCTTGACTATTGTGTGACGCTGAATTATATGATTTGATCGCCGGTTTCGTTTGCGGTCGGGTAGTGTATAAGGATGGCGCATTGCTCGGGGAAAAAAAGCGTACCGTGTACGTTCTGAATTTTGATTGTGCTCGGTAACGTTCTTTATTACTTAACTCTGCTGAACAGTGAGCGCTATGGAACGGAGCAAGGGGTGGAACGGATCCCCCAGCAGGCACAGATGTCCGTACGACGAGGAATGTGGCGGTGTGGAAGGGAACGACGAAGACACCTTTTTCATTCCTCCAAAGAACGCGTCGGTCTCGAGCATGAAGCGGTGGCGGGTACTTGAGTTAACTGATTCAGTCGATGAAATTGTATTTATAACAAGCTTTTGGTTAACTGCTTTGGCCGTTGCTATTTGGCCTTGTACCTAGAAATGCAAGTATACGATGAATAAAATAGTGCCGATTTGATTACCGATCACTTTAATCAATGAGTCGTACCCACACAAAATTGACAGCCAGCCTACTGTTAAATGTCAATCAAGGAAAGCAGGATAGTATCAAAAACGAGTCCTGGTTGAGATGAGAGAAATTCTCCGAAGTTGGGTGAATAGAAGAAAGCATCCACTAGCAAGATGAAATCCACAAATGCAAACTCCATCAAAATGCCACCATGAGAATGAATGGATCTTCAATGGTACTTCATTGTTCCATATTCTCTGAAAAGCATCCATGATCAACTTCCAAATGGTTTATGACAGTGAACATAGATTTGATTAAGAAGTTTCTGTCCTTGAATCACAATCACCAGTAAGACTTAAAGGAAATAAAAAACGGTTGGATACTTTTCCTTTTAAGAAAAATATGCAAAGAAACTGCCATTGAGAATTTGAGATCCCTTCTAAATTGCAAATCCTATGAAACTCCTATATTAGATCTGAAAAATCATTCCCCTGTACCAACAAAGGCTTAACAGAGACCTCAAATAAAACTAAAGAGCTATAAAAAAATTATCAGAAACATAGAGAACCATGTTTTGGTAGTTTTGCAATCTCAAAAAATGATCTAAATTCTGAAGGTGGGGATATGCTGAAATTTCAAAAAGGGATAGATGATTTACCAATATTAAAATAGTTAGGAAGTTAATTAATTCTAGGAAGGGGAGCTTAGATACCTAGATGTAGAACACAATAGACAAGAAAGAAAATATATATGTGCAACAAAATTAGTGTGATTCCAACATTTCTTTGTTTCTATGCGTCCTCTTTCTTGCACTACTTTTTACTTGTTCATGATCCATGATTGTGATAGCATAAATTCTGAATGTTGTTGTCTAGATGACTTTTATACTGCTCACACTATTGATATAGCTTTTTTTCATTTATTGATTGGAGGCAGTATGCATTTAAGGGTGAAACTTACTGTATTTTGGTTTTTTCCTCAGCAAGCAGCACTTGTTCTAAATGCAGCTCGTCGGTTTAGATATACTCTTGACTTGAAAAGGGAAAAAGAAAAGAATGAGTTACGGAGAAAAATCAGGGCACATGCTCAAGTCATAAGGGTATGAACTAAATCTTATTATATAACATGTATCCATGACATACATTTTAGTTTTATTCATTGATGATTATGTTAAGTCTTTCTTAGGCGGCATTTCTTTTCAAAGAAGCTGGTGAAAAAGCAGCCCCAGGTCGTTAACATTCTGAGTTTTGTGCACATTCTCACCGATTGCTAATGCCTTTACATCACTAGTTATTTGTTTTTCCCTAGGCACACTTATCTGCACACTGATTTAGTTGTTCTTTGTTCTGGATTTCACAAGCTATGTAAAGTATTAGTATTAGTCCACAATTTATTTTTTTCTTCAGGGTTTTTTGTTTTGATTTTTTCTTCAGGGTTGGGGTGGGGTGGGGGGGCAAGGAATTAGCTGTTGTGGGGCTGGCGGAGTCTTATCAATTATTAGGCTTCTTGCTAAATGGACGGCCATTGCCAGTAAAGAATGTGTAAATGAACTACTGATCTCACCTTTAAAATGACTCTCTTCTTTTCAACTATCTTCCAATATGATTGTTTTCCATTTAGAAATTACATCCTAAACAATACGGTAAAATGGAGGGTGTTGGATAAGACCTGTCAGCCTTAATGACTACTTTAATCATCAGTCAAATCGATTGAACTGGCCATAAGGCCTTTTAGTATTTTTTGGGTCTTCGAAATGTTGATGTTGTGTTAATGTCAACAGCAATTTGACTGTGGTTGAACCATTTGTTCTACCAAAAAAACTGAAACTGAAGTAAAACTACTGGTTTCATATTGAAAACATTTTTTCCCACAACTCTATCAACACTACTTCTGGCAGCCTGAATGGACAGCAACAGCAGACAACATTTTTTCTCTGTCCAGCATCAAATCTGTTCCTTCTCCATTTTTTTTCCTTTCTATATATTTTCTATTTTTTGTGTTATCCATTATCCATTTTATTGATAATTTTACATTTATGTGAAAAAGGAGGAGATGGAGGAGGAAGGAGACATGGAGAGGAGAGAACTGTATTTCCTCCTGTCATGCGTTTCCTTGTGAGTAAAAGGGAGGAGAAAACGTGTAGAGGGGAGAAAAAGAAGAAGACACAAGAAAAAAATAAAGCACAAGAAGCCATGTCATGGAAAGAAAAAAAAGGAAAGAAGATATGTGTGAGGGGAAAAACGGAAAGAAGAGAAGCTGGATGAGGAAAGATGAAAAAATAAAGAAGAATAAGACATTTTAAGAAGGAAAAAAGGAGGAAGAAGATAGAGGGTGCATGGGTAAAGTAGAAAAACCAGAAAAAAGAAAATAAAAAAGGAAAGTTGTTCTTTATTTGGTTGTGTTTTTGTTTTGACATTGTTAAAAAAGGAAGTTGGAAGAAGTAGGAAAAAATACAAGAAAAGTCATTTTAAAAAGGAAAAACTATCATGAAGAAAAAATGTTGTGAATGACAAAAAAATTGAAGAGTTTGTATTCTGCAAGAATATATGTTTTTGTGTGCAGGTATTCATGTATTTGCAACTTTTAGGTATTGATCTGTCTTAGATTCAAACCCTCACTTCTAACAGTAGGAATCGGTCACCTGGTAAAATCATATGGAAGACAAGTCTCCTTTAAAAGGCTATACTTTCATGTGATTGCTTCCCTGTGTCAGAGGGATTAACAAAAAATTGAGAAGATAGGTAAGAGAGGAAGATTTGCTATGCCCTTTGTATGATGATTTCTTCAAAATACTGTTTAGACCACAACATATATGGAAACGTAAAGCAACAAGCCTTGATAAAAGAAAGAGTCTGAGAGGTGTTACAATTCATTTATATAATGAATTATAAGTGTACATCAATATACAATTACAACTTTGACATTGAAATAAAATTATACAACTAAAAACACCATAAACAACATTCATTAAGATTCATTCTTGATGTGTATCATCTAAAGTGCTAGCAACTGTAGATCTGTCTCTGTTCTCCTAGATTTGTTCCATACCTACAGTGAATACACCATAGGCCCAACTTTTTGACGAAAACTCAGATTGGTGGAAAAGATAAAACATAGGATAATAAACAATACTAATGTAATGGACCACATATTCGGTAATCTCTATGATGATCAATTAACCTTTCATGTCAATTTTCCATTCATTCAATTTCAGTAGTTAATCCATCACATTCATTGTCCATTCATCATTTTCAATTTGATGCATTTGAGTATATCAATAAGCCAATAATTCATTATTCCAATTATGTTACTTTACAACTTCTTCCAATTATGATTGGGTATTCATTATTCAAGTTTTTGATATTAGTGTTTGTCAATTACAATATTAATTTCATTTCCAATGTTCAATTTCATTATTCCATTTCAATTCAATAGAATGATGCAATGATCAAATCATCTTTGATTGGTTAATCAATCAATCAATGATCTTTACTTTCAGATTTGTAAATATGATGAGTTTGTTGCTGTTACTGTATGGGATTTTTGTGGTTTTTATTTAATAAACAAATACATATAATTAAATATTAAAGCATAACATAGAAATTCCAAAAGAAAACTATATACAAAACTTTGAATGACGAAAATAAATAAATACAAAAGTACTCATTTATCAAGAACACTTCAAGAATAGTAAAATAAATACAATTTGTACAAAACTTCAAAACAAACACGCATTTATATAAATGTACATTTTTTATACAAATACATCTAAGGTTCAGAAGATTAAAATAATTGTATTTTAGTACAAAATGGTCACTTTCTAATGCTTTAACCTCCATTATACCTTAAGCCCGTCTTGTATTGCAAAGTTTTAGTCCATTGTTAGAATGCACGCCAACCCCTAGCTACCCTTCAGGCTGCCCTCTTCGACTCAACTGAATGTAGATGCTCCTTACAATGGAACTCTCCAGTCACCAAATGCAAAGATGTTCTTCGTCGATCCTTCCTACTTAGCTAGCAACAGATGTCTCCCTCAGTGCAAGCCTTCCACTCGGTGAAGGGGGTGGTGTCAAAGGAGTAGGAGCCTTTCGGTAGAAGCTACTCTCAAATTGCCTTTCCAGTCCTTCACCCGAGAAGGGAGCTGAGTCTAGAAGCTCTTGCTTGGAAGATCAAGGAATAGAACAGTAGCTAACTCTCTAGTTGCAAGTAGAAGTTTCTAGCATCAAAAAAGACCCTTTGATTATCGTCCAACACCTTTTTATAGAAGTATGGTAGACATTTCTACTCATGTGAAGATTTTTCTTTGTTTTATGGCTCAATGGCTAGATAGTTGTTTCACCTCCTACAAAAATTCCTTCTTCTACAATGTGATCATACTTGCGTGTTACACATGATCACATTTGCAGGCTTTACATTTAGACATGGTTTTTACCTAAATAATTTTTCATGAAGTAAATATTGCAAGGTTGGTTTTGTAGCAATAATTTCATAAAAATAATTACATACTAATAATAATAACATAGCTACTAAATAACTAATTTACATATATCTATAATGTCTCTTTTAAAACTAAATTCATAATAAGTGGCTAATTTATGCATTTATGTATCAATTAAGTACAAAACTCATGTAACCTTACAAATATACAATTAACGTGTAACTCAATTAAAGTGCATGATAAATAACGATTTTTATCATAAAATGCATTAATTATAACATGTAAAAATGCATAAATTAGCACTTTACAGTTACCCACCCTCTCCTATACCATTTTATACAGATAAGTGTATTTTTGTACCCTATTATCCATTTACATCCATGTTTATTAGCTAACCTATAGGTTTACCTACACGCTCATTGATGTTTTTTTCCCTTTTACTCACTAAATTTAAAGGATAAGTATATGACTATACCAGCTCTGTTTATAGCTCTATGTAACCTTTTAATCATTCAATAGTTTGTACAATCGAATCATCTTTGATTGTTTAATCAATGAATCAGTGGTCTTTACTTTTAGGTTAGTAAATATGATGAGTTTGTACCTGTTACCCATCCTGTCCTCTATACCATTTAATGCGGATAAGAGTATTTTTTTACCCTATTACTCATTTATGTGTGAGTTTATTAACTAACCTATAGGCTTCCCTACAAATTCTATGTTTTTCGCCCTTTTATTCACTAAATTTAAGGGATAAGTATATGACCATACCAGCACTCAAAATCTCCCATTTATCCAGTGCCTAAGTTACCTTAGCTTTTACTAGTAAGTTCATTGCCTTTCTAAAATCTCTAGTACCTCTACCATTGACACCGCACTTGGCCAAAGCATCATCAACATTATTGCTTTCCCTGTAGGTGTGGTTTAACGACTAAATTTTCTAAATCAAAAACTTCAGTTGATCTCATATGGAGTTTGGATGCCAAATGTAGCATCTACCTTCTTGCATTATTTCCACCACTTCTTTGGAGTCTATTTACATTTCAATAATTTCAAGATTTACCTGTAGCTTGCCACACATTAGAAGGTCTACATGAGGAGTTTAATCTCTACCACAATTCTATAAAGAGCTTCATACTTACTAGTAGATGCTGCCACAAGGACCCTTCACTTGTTCATATGTCGTTTGAGTCTAATGATATTTTCAATAGATCATTGTTTACACTTACTAAATAAGGTCCATGCTTGATCATATTTCATACTTTCACAACATTGCTATCTATTGATATTGCTACTCTTACTGTGTTGGAAGAAAAAGTCCCATTTCATTAATGATGTGGTTGAACCTGAGCTCTATGTTATGATTGATTTCTTTTCTCTTTATCAATTGATTTTGAGATAAATTTTTATCATTGTATTAGAGTCTAGCAGAAAACCCTAGGATTTTCGTCTACATCTATTTTAGTTGGATTTTGTTTGTTATGTATTTCCTTATGTAGTTACAAGTTTTTTTGGTACTTTTTACGTTCGTTGCAAGGAGTAAGAGTGTTAGAGAAAATAATGTATTAGGGTTATATTATGTGTTATGACTAGCATCATTCTTCTTCTACCTATTCTTTTGTTCCAGCAATCATGTTTATGTGTCATAATTCATTCATTAAGTCCTCTAAGTTCAATAATATCTAAAATATTTATTTAATAAGTTCTTAGTTAACATAAACCAATAAAACAAAGAATATAGCAGTCATGGAAAAAATACTGGAAAAATATTCTTGAGGCAATCTAATACAAAACTGTTTTCAAAAAAAGATTTGTTTTGATTGGGAAGAGTGTTTCATTAATAATATAAATTTTCTACTCCCAAATGATTAACAAAAGCGTTTTTTTTGTTTTTCTATCTTTATTTGGTATTTTTCCTTGAATTGGAATTACATATGATTTGATTTATATAATTAGGAATTTAGTTTTGTTTGAAAGGTATTTTTGGTAGAACACTAAAAGAGTCAGTTGAATGTGGGGGGCCTGTTTGTTTAATATAATAGATAGCATATATCCTATATCGTTCTATTTTGATAAAACCAATTCTCTTTTTTGGAAATTTTATTATGCAATTTATATTGTTTCACAAATTTCAATTACTGGTATATGTCTGTTTCATTATGATGATAATCTTTGCGTCTCATTGTAGATCTTCCTCAGGCATTGCAAGCTCCTTCTGTTGCCAAATTTGGAATTGGTGTAGAGCAGCTCACTTCATTAACCAGGATTCATGATCTTTCTGCTTTACAAAATTATGGAGGGGTATTCTATCCAGCATTTGCTGTAATATTGGCTTAACTTTCTTTCTCAATCTCATGCATTCTGTAATCCTATCATATATTAGGTCAAGGGATTGTCAAACTTACTAAAGACAAATTTGGAAAAGGGAATCCAATGCAATGAGGTAGATATATTAAGTCGTAGGAACAAGTTTGGATCCAACACATATCCTCAGAAGAAAGGCCGGAGTTTTTGGGTACTTGTCATGCCCAATTTCTTTCTATTGCAGCAATTATATTGTAGTTTTTAGGTTTGATATTTTTTTATATTCTTTCAGGTTTTCTTGTGGGAAGCTTGGCAAGATACAACGCTAATTATCTTGATCATTGCTGCAGCAATTTCTTTGGGTCTGGGCATAAAAACAGAGGTCTATTGAAACCTTTCCTTTTTTATGAAAAATGCATCTTATTTCTAATATCAGTTAATTTTTTAATAGTTAGTTCATGTTTAGGTATTCCACCTTTCCATCTGCCATAGAATTAATAGAGGCTTTATTTCTGTATAACTAATTATTTTTCACAATCCCAGCTTTCTACTTGCCCATTATTTTACATTATTTTTTCCAAACATTCCAATATTTTGTAACCATTGTTCTTACAATGTGATGTGGATTTTTGTGGCATGCTTACAATATCCCATCTTAGTTTATGTATTTTGTAAATGATATTGGTTTTTTGTGTAAATGAGGTATGAAAAGAATGAGAAGAAAAAGGAAGAAACTTTACATGCTAGAAAAAATGTACACCAGCCTTTATCATCCTAAGGGGTGGATGGTCTTATTAGTAGGAAGAGATAACAATAATCCATACTATAATCCTACCATGTGGGTTTGACTATGTGAAACCTTTTCTTCCATATATTTTTCTTTATGGTCAAATCTTTGCTTAAATTATATAAATTTAAATCTTTTCTCACAACTCTTAACCTATTAATTTTAGATTTTTTCTAATTCTTTTATTTTATTCTACACAAATTACTTCTCTTTTATTAATTAGTGCTTTCTTTTGCATTTTAAGAATATGACCAAACCACTTAACTCGATTTTTTTTATCTTATGTTAGTACAATTCCAATTCTATTCCTAATAAAATTATTTTTTAGTTTATCCCTCATCCATCTAAGCATTTTCATCTTTAAAACACCAACTTTTTATATATGGTCATATTTTATGGCCCAACATTTTGAACCATAAAGTATAACTGGATAAATAATATTTGTATAAAACTTTCTTTTTAATTTGAAGGATGTCCTTTTATCATATAACACTCCAAAAGCATTTCTCCACTTCATCCATCCTACCATAATTCTATGAATAATATCCTATACAATTTCATAATGGCTACTTGTTATAAACCCTAAGTATTTAAAAGTTTCACTTTTATGAATCTCATGAATATTTAATTGTTTACTTTTGTCATTATTCTTATTTTTGTTAAACATAGACTTCGTGTATTCAGTTTTTGACTTAATCTAAATCTTTTGGACTCAAAGTATTTCTTCATAATTCTATCTTAGAATTAATTTTTGTGTTGCTTTTGTCAACCAAAATTATATCATCAAGAAATAAATATGGATTTAAAGAGGATTCTTGATTTAAATTTGTTTTTATTGGTAATTTCTTAGTTTCATTTTTTATAGTTTAACTCTGGTAACTATTCTTTCATACATATTCTATGTAATATAAATATATTCTATAAGTATTCCAATATAAAATTTTTTATAACTCTGGTCCTTTCTTTTAACTCTAAATTTTTTTATTAGTTGTCTAATGTAAATCAATAGTTTTTATTGCTGACTTATCCAATATAAACTTAAATTGATTTTCACTGATTTTGGTTGTATGCCTTAGTCTTTATTCAATTATCTGTTCTTGTAATTTTATAATATGACTCATTAACTTAATACAATGATAATTATTATAATTTTTAATATCCCTTTTATTCTTAAATATAGGTATTAAAATTTTCTTTTCTGTTTATTGGATATCTTCTTTATCTTTAAAATTATTTTTAAAAGGTTGGTTAGCTACTTTATCCCTACTTTACCTATGCACTTCCACACTTTAATAGGAAAGGACTAATATTGAAATTTCTAGGTAACTGTCCTAACTTTCTTGTCTTACATATCATAAAAGGTTTGATGCAAGTTTGTATTCCATTTTAAGCAACGTGTGTCTCCTTTGCCATATTCTATTATAGGAAACACAATCTATTTATTATTATTTCATACATGTATCGTATGGTTATCAATTCCGTAACTAGGAGAAAATGCATTTCTTACAGATTATTTGGTCAAATATAGCACTTTACATTGCATTGAAAATACAGTACAATTAGTCAAATCCTGGCATTAGATTGTTTGAAACAGCTGAGTGACATTTGGTTGTCAATGTTTTGGTTCTTGTCTCTGTTTCAGGGTCCAAAAGAAGGGTGGTATGATGGTGGAAGCATTGCATGTGCTGTCATTCTGGTTATAGTGGTCACTGGTATGGTTTTTGCAATGTTGTCATTCCTTGTTTTTTGAGGGCATAATTTCCCTTGGTTCTGTATTATTTGGCTGATTCTCTTGGTTTATCACTTTACTTGTTAATTCTTTGTAAATGTTATGTTATACACATTTATTTCACTTAAGCTTGCAAGTCTTAACTCAGATGTGGCCTCTTAGATTCGAGGACATGTGTTAGGTGCTGACCGAATGCCTAGCTTGGCAAAGACCTTTGCCAAGGCCATGTGGGTTTCCACTCCAGCTCATTCCACTGTCAGAGATCGTTGTTCTGGCTGGAGTCACTGTCGGAACTCACTGTAGGACGGTCGTGCATCAATCTTTCGTCGCCAGTTGTCCTGTCTCGACTAGAGTCACCATTGGAGCTCACGGTAGGATGGCTGCGCTTCATCCATCTGGAACTGTAGTGGTGTTTCCATCTGTTTGAAAAAAAAAGGGTTCATCCGTGGATATGGCAGTGTTGTCTGAAAACTCCTCCACCTTCACTTAGACCTCACACCCACGAGATAGTGATTTTTTGATCTGAAGTTTTCCAGGAACTTCAGAATGTCTCAATGGATCCAACTACATATTGTGGGCTCATAGTTTTCAAAGGATTGTGGTTAGAGATGTCAATTGGGTTGTGCCGGGTTAGCACGACTCGGCATGGTTTGACCGTGTCGATTAATGGCACAGCACGAATAAAAATTTGTACTGTGGGTCATGCCTGGGTCGGCCCTTAGCCAGTTTGTGTTGACCCAGCATGACATGAATGCCGGCACGGCACAGCCCAACATGCTTGTGCGACAGACCTAGGGCGGTCGATGGTGGTAGCAAGCAATGGCGAGGTTGGTGGAGGTGGGGTGGTCTGATAGTGGTGACAGGCAGCGGCGGTCGGGCTTTGTTGTGTCGGGTCGTCACCTCGTTAGGTCGTCAAGCATCGACAAGCTAGGGTTTGTCCAGGAAGAAGAGGGGAAGAAGAGGGGAAGAAGAGGAGAAGAAGAGGAGAGAAGAATAGGGGAAGAAGAGAAGAAGAAAAGGAGAACGTGTGCGCAATGGTCGGTGCAACGGACGACGGCAATAGGTAGGTTGGTGGACAACAGTTGATGGGTTAAGCAGGGTGCAACGATGCACAATGGTCGAGGCGGGTGAGGTACAACGGTCGGAGTTGGGGTGCAACGGGCGACCAGCGAGGTGCAATGGGCAGGGCAGGGCAGGGTGGGCGAGGCACAACAGTTGGGGCCAAGGCGCAACAGGTGGCCGATGGGGTGCAATGGGCGGGGTGGAGAAATTTTTCTATAAATTGGGGGAGTTAGGTTGATTTCTTTTTCACCCAACTCCTTTAATCTCAATTCTTCTCAATTCCTGTAATCTTAAATCTCAACTCCTCTAATCTAAATCTTATTTTCAATTTCTTAAATTTTCTCACTCAATTCATAAATCATAAACAATGGCCTACTACAAAGGTCAAAGTTTTAGAGGCTACGAACATCCTCAACCTCAACAAAACTTTCCTGAAGCTGAAGTAATGCTGTCAATGGAGACTACTGGAACTTCAACTTCAACTGTGCCGCCGATGAAGTTTTGGAAGAGAGTTTCCATTTGATCAAAGTACATAATAATTATGAAAATCATGGTGGACGACACTTCAGATAACGAGCATTCTGCAACATCTGTATCGCTGACTTCTCTTGCAAAATGTTTGGCGGTACATGTCATTTAATTAGGTATATTAGTACATGTAAAATAGGAATAAAGATAAAATTATTCAAACCTAACTTTCTTTTACTCCTGAAGGTAGTATTAGCTCATGAACATATGATTCTCAAAGGACTAACTTACATGCTAAATTTATTTGAGGTGAAGTAGAGAAAGGTGAATTAGGAAGTGATTGAGAAACCATTAACATTGAAGATGAAATAGTGGAGCTCGCTGAGAATTTAAATTTTCTTCCTCAAGTCTAGAAGATTTCCTCTTTGGATTCCCAGAAGGAGTTTTTATTGTGAAGAATTGCTATGACTTTTTGTAGGGCAACATGCAAGAGAGATGGCATTATTTTTGGATTGTTTGGAAGAGCAAAGCTCCCCTGAAAGTTAGAGCTTTCTTGTGGTTCCTATGTGGCCGTCTCTTTTCCAAGAAGTACCACAGCAAATAGTGCTCTGTAGATGGTGCTTTACAGACTTTTGCAAAGATTCTGCGGACATTGAACATTTATTTTTTACTTGCACAGCAGCCAAACAAACTTGGAATCAACTTCCGCCTATGGTGATTATGGGAGGTCTTTCATATAAGTCTATGACTGAACTATGGAATCATATGCTTAGTCTGGTCAAAGGGAGCTGGTCAGCTGCTAATCACTGCTATCCATGCTGGTTGATGCCTTGTTGGTCATTGTGCTTTGCTAAAAGAAATGGAAGCACTGTTGCAAGAGTTTGGTCATAGGGTTATTTTCCTTTTCCATTTCTGGGATAGCTCCCTCTCCTAATCTTGTAATGCCTTTTGTGTTTTCTTTTTTACTCTTTTTGTATATTTTTTATTCTCAAATGAAGCTTGTTGATTAATAAGATTTCATCCTTACTCTTTCAGACAAAATTGCATCTTAAAAGAATGCCTAATTTTTTCTTACATTTCGGCCATCTATAATAGTTTCAAATCTATAACATTACGAACTATCCAGTTATTTTGTAGTTAATATATTAGTGAATTAATTTTATATCTTGCATTTTATGGACATATTTTGGAATTGTTTTGTCAAATGACACACTTATCTGGAGACAGTTCCAAAATGGGTAATCTATGTGGAATTTTTTGTTTTGAACAATTGAACTTGAAAGTTACTGAAAGAAGTGTAGTAATTGTTTTACAAAAATATGGCTTCTGATTAAAAGTCACAGACCCAAAGGTAACTCCTGATGGATATGGAAAGGACATTTGAGCTCTCATAGTTTGCTTGACATTTTTCTTGTTTCTGTATGCAATTCTGATTTTGCTGTTGGATTTATCTCTAATTACTCAATTCTCTATTTCTATTAGCCGTGAGTGATTACAGACAATCACTCCAGTTCCAGAGCCTAAATGAGGAGAAGCAAAATATTCAGTTGGAGGTGCGTTCACGATGTTTCCTTTTAGTACAATATTTGCAAAAATGATCTATTTCAGAGTTCTTGGCAACGGGAAGTGTATGAGATATTACTGTTTGTAGCATGCAGGTGATTAGAGGTGGAAGAAGAATTGAAGTTTCGATTTTTGACATTGTTGTTGGTGATATTGTACCACTTAAAATTGGTGATCAGGTTGCATAATTTGGCTTCCTAAACTTACTTTCATTCTTCTTATTTTTCATTTAATCTGATATAGTGAGAGTGAATTAGGTTCCTGCTGATGGTTTATTAATTACTGGATACTCCCTTGCTATCGATGAATCAAGCATGACTGGGGAAAACATGATCGTAAGCTTCCATTTTTATGAATTTAGACGAATTTTCTAGTGCTACATTATTTGGTTACTGTGAAGAAATAAGAAGAAGAAGATAAGATTGGTGGAAAATTGGATGATTTTCAATAACAATAACAATGTCTCTTTATATAGAAATTACAAGACACATACAAAAGACTCTAATCAATGTGAGACTAAATCCACACACACACTTCAACACTTCCCCTTAAGTTGGTGCATCCAACTTGCAATAGACTTATACATAATAGGATAAACAAAGAAGATACATAATAAATAGAAATTTAGAAGTAGTAGTAATATTGTGTAAGTAAATATATTAAGAGACTTACATGTTTCTACAAATACAATTTTAATCAATCATCCAATAAAAAATAATTGATGTGATAATACACCCTTCAACTCATACCTAATTAGATGGAATTTCAACATATAAAATCGATTGATTTATCCTTCCACACCCTTTTAGGCATTGAAGTAGGTTGTTGCAAGCTGGCTGGATACATGTGTTCAAATTTCATCCATTGACATGCAACACATCTCCTTAAGAACTTGTCCAATATTCAGGACCTCCTTCTTGTGAGTTGTGACTGTGCATTGCCTTCGACATCAGTTTCTAGCTCATTTGCCTTGATTGCATCTGAACATCATGGTCCAGTGGCTCTGACACCAAATGATGTGATCCTACAGCTCCCTCAACCTAGCTAATCGCTGAATAGCCTTGGGAGGCCACTGTGAGCTGTTGGACTTCCCTATTCTGCCTTTCTGAGTTCCTCCTAAGCTGCCAGTGGACCAGTTAATGGAGGGTGCCGGCGGGTGACTCTGGATCTAACTTTGTCAACTTGACATGTTAACCTATTTACCAAGTTATGCTTTATGACATCAGGCATTAAACTCTTAAAGATGAACATGTTACTGATAAGGTAGACATGAAATACAATTTGCGCTGATTGGGAATTTTCTTTACCAAAATTTAAGAGATATGTTAAGAAATAGCTTCATCCAAAATAAAGTAGGATTTTTTTAGATGTAATCAAACAAAAATCCATGAATAAGTAAAACCAGGAGGCCTGCACAAGCCTTAGGCAGACTGAAAACAAAACCAAAGCAGGTTTTCTTGGAGAGAAATCCAACATGCTAGAAGGAAAAACCAAACAAAGTACAAGGGACTCAAGACAAAATACAAAGGACTCACAAAACAGTACAAAACAATAAAAACCATTAAACAGATCCACCAAAATAAACTATAAATTGCACTAATTAACGATAAAATGAGAAAAAAAACATCTTAAATGATCTGTTCATTTTCGTATGAGATCAATAGATGAACCTGTAAGGAAATGAGATAGTGAGAATTAACAAAGAAACTAAAAGTGATAGTGGAAGATCAAAAATTATTTGGTTGGAAATAGTGAAAAAGATTTGGAATTACATACTCTATTGAAAATTTGGTGATATGAATGAAATGGATGAAAGAATTCATGTTGCTAATCCTATAATGGGAATACAACATTGTTTTTTATTATTGTACTTTATTTGCTTCTGTCATCAGACATGGAAGCACTGAAGCAGACATCATTTAGTGTGTAATGTTCATTCTTGATTTTTTTTCCGTTGGGCATGCTTTTATTACTAAAAACAAAAATTTGCAATCTGAAAGATGTGCATATATTGTCAGGTTGGCAAGAATCAAAAGGCTCCATTTTTAATGTCTGGATGCAAGGTAGCTGATGGTTATGGGACCATGCTGGTATGGAAGTTGATATTTTTTTACAGTGCATGTAGGCATCTATGTTATGATTTCGCTGCTTTATTTGACATCCAAAATGAAGTAGCTTGCACCTGCAGTTCTCGTATTTCTTTCTCATTGCACTTATTTGCTTTTTCCATGAGTATTTTTGCCACACCACTATTAGTGAGCTATTTCTGTAAGGATTTCGGGCCATATAACTTATAATACACAGGTAGTTGTTTGTTACGTTATTGTTAATATGGAAGAAAATGATTGATTATTTCCATTAGTATATTACTACATATGTATATATAACACACATACATGGATATCCATTTAAACCCTAATTGGATATCCACATACACTATTACCCACAAAACAGAATAACCCACATAACACTAACACCTCCCTTTATGCCGGTGCACATATATTTATCATGTTTAGCTTGTCACATAGATTTTCAAAGGTACTCATACCTAAACCTTTGGTGAAAACATCTACGAGTTGATTTGAGGTTGGAGTTAAAGGTGTAAATATAATCCCTTTGATTACATTGCCTCTAACAAAGTAACAATCAACCTTAATATGCTTCGTCCACTCATGAAAAGTAAGATTACTTACAATATAGTGTTAGAGTTAATGTGTTAGTTGTGTGAGTTTAGTCCTACATTGATTAATGCTATTTTGTATGAGTCATGTAGCCTTTATATAAAGAAATCTTACCTTTCTTAGTAAATACAATCTAATCTTTCACCAATATCTTATTCTTCTTATTTCTCCACATGGTATCAGGGAGGAGCCTCCCAACCACTCATCTCTCTCTCACCGTTCCTAGCAGTCTCACATTGGTTAAACATTAGTTATTGTCATTATTTCTTAACATCTCCCTTTATTATGAACCTCTATACATAAAGAAGCTTTTATATTTGCTAATGCATCAATTTACTTCTACTTATTCCTTTGTTCCAACACTTATGATATAAATACCACCACTAATCAACACATTTGCTAATGCATCAATGTATTAGGGTTATGTGTGCATAATTAGTTTAGTCCCACATTTTCTTGGCTGGCATAAGAAGCATGATGCTACGAGCTATTGATGGCTCCATGTTGTCAATCATCTTGGTTGACAATGACATCATCTACTTCAATATTCATACTAAAAGTCTTTTACATCTGGTGGAAGATTGGTGAGATGTTTTAGGGTGCAGTGGGCAAAGTGAAGGACCTTGAAACTGTTTTCCCACAACTAGTTGCTTCCATTTAGTTTTCATACTTTTGACTAAGATTCTTCATAGTCACTTGCAGTCGTTGTGTAGTCCAAGAAATGATAGAACAGGATCTGATTGAATAGTAGCAGTAGTAATCCTGAGAGATAAGGTTGTCTGAACAGTAGATAGAGGATCTCCAGATTATCCAAAGGCAATGGTAGTAGTTTCCCAGCCTATCTCATGGGTTGGGCAGGAGAGAGACCACCTGGATTGGTCTGTCTAACAGCAGGAGACTACACTGTAGGAGTTGCAGGCCAAGCCTGGTGGCCTTGAAGGCAGGATTGACATCTGGAGAGGGGCTGTCTGGCCACCCTGTTGTTGGTGAGTGTTGGTGGCCCTGGTAGAGAGATGGGTTGTTAGAGGGTTTTTTTGTGGAGGAAGGTGTGGCTGGGAGGAATAGGAAAGGGCTAAACTTACTATATAACTCAAACAATGTGGGACTAAACTTACTATATATATAATCCTAATATATTTATACTCTAACAGCATTAATCCCACAACCATGACCAATGACAAAATAACTTTTTTCTATTGCCTTTTCTGTTGTTTTTCATGCTTTAAGGAAATTTTTATATTGACTGCTTTTCCATGAAACATGGCATTGATTTCTCCTTTTTCCTTCAATCATACCAGGTAACTGCTGTGGGAATTAATACCGAGTGGGGCTTACTAATGGCCAGCATATCAGAGGACACTGGCGAAGAGACTCCTTTGCAGGTCTGTTGACTCTGTTCTTTGTTACAGAAGTATGTTGCCTAATAATCCATCCATCGCTACTTACTTATCTTTTGTAAATAACTGTTGTGGAAAGGTACGATTGAATGGTGTTGCTACTTTCATCGGTATTGTTGGACTAACTGTTGCTTTTCTGGTTCTTATTGTCCTCTTTGTCAGGTAAATTGAATTATTTTAGTTTCACAATAAGCATTTTACTTGAGTTGACATGAAGTCTTAAGTTAATGTGTTGATCAGAATAAATTATATTTGAAGGGCTACAGTTATTGAATGTTCTGTTAGGTATCACAGATTTTTTTAGATCAATTCAGTTATTTATAGAAGTTGATTCTTTTCCAGATACTTCACTGGAAATTCAAGCAGGGCAGATGGAACTCAACAGTTTATCCATGGGGAAACAAATGTTCAAACTGTTTTAGATGATTGTATCAAAATTGTGACAATTGCTGTATGTGTGCCTTCAAAAAGAATCCTAAGGTTGATTTTCTTTAGAAATTACACTTGGATATCTGATGATTTCAGCACATTAGGTCACTATTGTGGTTGTTGCTGTTCCTGAGGGCTTACCACTGGCAGTTACCTTGACGTAAGTAAAGGTACTTTTATATTACACAAATTTTGATGCTCTTTTATGAATTCAGACCCTACAATTATGGTGCAGACTTGCATATTCCATGCGGAAGATGATGGCAGACAAGGCTTTGGTATCATTTAACCCAAGTTTTCGTCTAATGACATGTTAGTAGCAAAAAATCTTATGGTTCTTGAATAATGATGTTCAGGTGCGCAGGCTTTCTGCCTGTGAAACAATGGGATCAGCAACCACCATTTGCAGTGACAAGACTGGCACACTAACCCTTAATCAGGTATCCAATATCCCACACAGTGTGTCTGCTTCTTTGCCACATAAGTCTTATATATGGATCAGGCATTCAGGCTATATAAAGATTTAAGTTTATGTATTTTAACTGAATATTTGATCATAAATAGAAATACTTGGAAAAAGAAAAATATGTAATCAACCCCATGCAGTGGGATCATAGCTCAATTGTTGTTTCTGGCATTCAGGCTATATATGTAATGAGTTGTCATGTGTATATAAGTAAATATGATGTATAAAGGGTGATGCAAAATTCCAAATACACATGATTGCAAGAATATAAACGCAATGCTAGTAAACAATATTTTTATTTAATTGATAAACATGGATTCTTTAACCAGTGTACAAGATGATTAATCAAAGAGATGAATCAGTGTACAAAATGCTTGAGCTAATGTTTCCCAAATCTCACTTTTCACTTCTCCTCCTTAAAGTCCATGATACATCTCATATCTTTCTTGGCAAGAACTCTCTTTTCCCTTTCCTTAATTGTCAAAGGACTAAGCTCCAACTTACTATCCAGCTTTTGTTTGGTGTCTAGCAGCTTTATCCTAGTATTTGAACATGTGACATTCAGGTTGGGCTGTTGGAGCAACCTTACCTTTGTGCCAAGGCTTGCTCTCAGTTTTACACCATTATTTATGAAAAATAATTAGTTAGGTTAAAAAGACAAATCTAGTGTAGAAGGTTCCCACAATGTAGAATCTAAGGAGTTCAATTTTTATGTATTTTTATCTCCAAAATTAGAAAGGCTGTTTTCTAGGATTCAAACCCATAACAACCTTACCATTATGCCAATCATCAAGGCTCACCCTTTAAAAAAATTAAATAGGATTATCTCATTGTATTTATACCAAATCTCAAGGATTTGTACAAATGTAGAAGAGTAGTACAATATGGCTAGATGTCTAATAAAAAAGATAATAACTCACTATTATTCAATGTGAGAAAGTAAGTGATTGCATCTTTTGTATAAATTCTGTATGGGAATTCTTTCTGTACTTCAAATAAACTGCTGGATTCTGTGTCATTTTCACATTCATTCTTTTCCTTCAAATGGAGATTATGTAATTTTTGCTTAAATTTTGTAGATGACAGTTGTTGAGTCATATGTGGGTGCAAAGAGAATAGATCCTCCACATAACAATGAACTGTTGTCGCCAGCTGTGTTTTCTGTACTAATAGAAGGGATCTCACAAAATACAACCGGAAATGTTTTCATGCCTGAGGTATCTTAACTATATCAATTATTTTATTAAGTGTTTGATTTTTTACTAGTATTTTGCAACTTTAGGCTATATTTGAGTAGGATTTTGGGCATCAATTTTTGTCAATTTTCAATATGATCCTAAAATCCTACTCAAACGAGTATGAAAAGATAAATTCTGAGCAAAATCGAACTGATTTGCTAGTGTTTAATGGTTCATTTTTTCAAAATTATAGAATCAAGAAAAAGTTCGATTCTACTCAATTTCCATGATTTTCTATAGTTTTCTTTTACAATATGAAATCCAATTCCAAAATCAAGATAAAATTAAGAAAATTTCTGTACAGATTTTATACAATAAGTTAAAATCTCATGATTTTCATTATCTTGAAATTGACATAAAATCATGATTTTTTTAAAAAAATTTCTCTCCAAAATTGTATCCAAGCCTTTGTTTGTGTGTTCTTAGATAACATTGTTTGATGCTTTTATTCAAAATTATTGTTCTGCCACTGTACTTATGCTCAGATTGATTCCATTGTTTAAAGCTTCTCTATAGACTCAAATTATTTTTACTTTTCCCATCTTAAATCTTTTTTTTTTGTTTCAATCATTAACATCACATCCTCAGATAAGATCTTACAGCCTCTACAACGAGCGGGCAATTGTTGGGCCCATGACTTGGCCTATCTTGGCCTTCGACATAATTAATCTCTCGCCACGGTTGACTATGACTTGGCTCATCATGACTTTTATTCACTTACAATCTCTGCCATGAGCGAGCAATTGCTAGGTCCAAGACTTGGCCCATCCTGGCCTCTAGCATAATCAGCCTCTCGCTACAATTAACTATGACTTGGCCTATCATGGCCTCTAGCATCACTAGCCCCTTGCTATAGTCACTCAACAATCCCCCTCCTAGTATGCATCCGCTAGGACTTAAACCTACAACTTCTAGCTTTGGTATCACTTGTTAAGATTGGGTGCTATCACTACACCAAAAGTTCTAGCTATTAATGAGAACTTAACACCTCCTTATAAGTAGTCAGCAACACTACACAGCCATTTGAGTGTGACTCGGTCCCAACCCGATCTCTGCCATGAGCAGGTGATTGCTGGGCCCATGACTTGGCCCATCTTGGCCTTTGGTATAATCAACTCATTGTCATGGTTGACTATGACTTAACCTATCATGGCTTTTAGCATCACTAACCCCTTGCCATAGTCACCCAACAACTGCCATCGATGTGAGTTGCAATAGCATTTCAGGAGATGCCTCATCTATGTGCTTTAACGCAACCTTCATGATACCAAGCTGCCCAATGCTGGTAGCAGCAAAAGTTCCCTGGATCTATGGTAATGGAATGGAAGAAGAATAGAATGATATGAGGAAAATCAAGGTTAGGGGCAGTTGTCTCTCCATGTCCTTCAGTTTACAAGATCAAGAACTACCCTACCCAATTACAATCAACAATAATATAACCTGACTCCCATACAATAACCAATTACCTGATTAAATAACCCTAACAACAGGTTTACATTACAATTTATTACATGCTCCAACCTTTGATGTTCCTTGACTCAAAGCATGGTTAAATGCCAAATGGAATGTTTGTTTGAGATGTTGGGTCAAACACTTATATGGAGAAGACTTTCTTGTTCAATTCCCAAATGCATAGTGGTGAGAAGCAATGCTTCATGGTGGGTTGTTTGCATGGGGGAAGGATGGCTTGTTGTGGTCAGCATGGGGAAGAAGCACTGCGACTTGGCTGGCACTAGAGTGCCCATTCTAGTAGGTTCATTTAGTTAGCATCCTTCTGGATTTGTGGGATGTTGCCACCTTTGCAAAGCTGGTCAAGCCATTTAGTAGACTTCATAAGTGCTTAAGTTTATGATGACTTTGTAAGCGATTTAATACAAGATGCAAAAGATTAAAGGCAACATAATGAAGCTCACTCAACTAACATAACTTACAATAAAAAGAAGGAATTGAAATTCAAGTGCCTATTGTAATCTCTTATGGGATGAGTGACCTAACCAGAAATCTATAAAATAGGAAGCTCAAATGTGGATACCAAAGATGCAAGTCCTCAAGTATACCATGTACATAGAGACATATGCCTAGTCTCTCTAATAGCCCAAATCAAACCTCTTCTCTGTCTACAAATCCTGATGGATACAATGAAAATGTCACATCACATAATAATTGACAAAAGATCAATGGGAACATTAGGAATATAAAATACTTGATCAAGGGTAATTTAGGATGAAGCTTGTACTAACCTCTCTCTAGACATAGAACAAGTACAATCATTTGCATTGAAAACAGAGATAATATCAAATAATTAAGAAAGATGAATAAAATGGTCTCATGTATATGCCATATGGGAAAAGGTGCTCAAATCTAATATCTAAGAACTGTCCCTGTAATCCAACATGATAGTGATACCTAAGGAAGTAGTGTCATGGGTTACCATGGCAGAGGTTTGGCACTCCTTGAACTGAAGAAACATAGCATATTCATTCAAAGATAAGGTGACAGTAAAGCTCAGTGATCAAACTCAACTATGAAGGGCTCTATACCTTTGTACAAACATGTCCCCAAGCAAGCATGTTGAACAGATCTATATAATTATTTCAACCATAATATTGACATGGCTAATGTCAAATACTAATTGTCTTTCCACCTCAACCTCCCACTCTATTGAAATCACAACCATGCTTACGATTGGCAGCCATGGCCAACTGATTAATAACTAAAGCTAGGCAAAAGTGGATATCCTTGAAATCTTGGAGAAGGTTGCCTGGATTAGGAAAGGTGCCATTGCCAAGTATTTAAACCTGAATCTATGCAGAGATTTCATGGTTAAGGTTACACAAATAAGCTTCCATTGTTAATTGTTCTTTGTGTTGGCAAAGCTTGATGATATTTGTTGTCAGTGGGTAATGAATCTTTTAACATGTCAAGTAGTATACAAAAAGCTATGAAGTGTTCCTAGATTAATTGATCTCCCTGGTGAGCAATTACGATCTGCTCATAAACTTTAAATGCTCTTGTGATGTTATTTTCATGGCCATAGGTAACCTTCAACATGTCTTATATCTTTTTTACAGGATGGGTTGCATGACACTATGAGCAATGGAAGGTTCCATGCTATGGGTCATCTAGGATGTAAGGGTATCATCATTTCACATCAATCATTATACGTAGAATCCTTTGCATTAGAAGAAGGATCCGTGATGTGTTTCTTCTTGCAATGGGAAAGGAGAAACACGTGGAAGCTATGAGCCTAGTTGTTGTCATTCAATTTCTTTGATGTGCCACCAAGGTTCTACAGCCATTTTTTCTTCAAAATAACTGGAGGAAAACGATCTGGTGGGCAAGCAGCAACTGTGATCCAGAGATCAATGCAACCCAAGCAGTAGAAAAGGGGCTTCCAGAAGAAGAAAGGCTGTAGCATTAGGAATCCAACCTATTTTAGGGGCTTTACAGCAGCAGGAACCACCAGCTGGAGGGGTTGGTGGCAGTAGGAAGGGGCAGCCAACCCTAATGAGGCTGCAGGAGGATGGTTGACCCTAGAAAAGTTGGTAGAAGATGCCTAGGTCCAGAAGGGGAGCTGCCAGTGGCCTACCATGTCCTGGAGCTGGCCAACAGTGCCCTAAAGGGGCTGGAGAGCTGGCAACTAGCCCTGGAACTTGTGACAAGGGCCTGTAAGAGTGGACAAGGGGGTAGAAGAGGGAGTGAAAGGAAGTGGTGCGGATGATGATGGAGGTTTTTTGGTGGTGCCTTAAGGTTCTCTCCTAAATTCTGATACCATGTGGAGAAAAAATAAGTAGGATTTAGGGTTTAGGGTTTAAAGGAATAGGATAAATGGATATCCAATTACCCATACATGACCCATATGACAAAGCCGAACACTAATCCTAGATAAGAAATTACATAAGACTCTAATGCACTATGTACATGCCTTTAAGAATCTACTGTAGTAGGCTTCTAACAATTCATATGCTAGATATTCTTGATCATGCACTATGATACCACCCGAACTTAATTTGCTATCTCCTACAGGAATCCTTTAGCAGTTTAAAGTATTTCAAATGACCATCACCCGGATCATTATTAGCAGTTTCTATACCTTTGATCATCTTCATTGATATTTTCACTAATAATGGATAAGATACCAATATTCTATACCTTGCTATTAACACAAATAAAATGCTCTAAGCATGAAATTATCGGGGAAGCTACGTGCCTATATGTATAACAACTGGGAAAATTAACTTGATTAAGAGTTAGCTTTGTTTATCTGTAGTTTTTATGATTTTCCATTTTTTTGGCGGTTTATCTGTTTTTTTTGCATTTATCAGTGTATTGTATGAGAATCAATCTATCATTTATCTTTTAAAAGAACATTGAGTAATATCTTCATCATGTTTGAAATCATTTGCTTCTGACAGAATGGTGGGCCTAATGAGGTCACAGGTTCTCCTACTGAAAAAGCCATTCTTTCTTGGGGTATTGAGGTATTGTATTTTGTAGTTCTTTTGTTTATATCCTCTACTTTGCTTGACTTGTTTTTGTTCTTCTAATCATGGTTGATAGCTTGGGATGGTATTCGACAAAGAAAGAGCCAAAACTTCTGTTCTTAATGTATTCCCATTCAATTCAGAGAAAAAACGTGGTGGCATTGCAGTCATGGTAATTATTTCTTCCTTTTATATGTGCCAGGTTTTTATTTTACAATGGGAATAAGAAACATAAACTTGACTATTTATTAGCTGTATTTTTCCTTTATGCATAATCAGTATTTTACATGGAAGAATTTGATATTACAGCCTTAACTTTACGCTCCTTTACAGTACACATTTATGTTATCATATTTTTTATATTATATTAGCGTAAGTTTACTCTCTTGTAACTTGGAGACCATAGGTTTGAATCTTAATAAACGTGGGGTGGGTGGTGATTGTGCCCTTTGGAAATCTGGGAAAGGAAAATTTGGAAAAATTTTGCATTTTCCACGGATATAAATAATCACATTTTTGTGCCCCCCTTCTAGATTTCTCAAACCCTCACAGAAAATCGGCATCAATCTTGCTTGACACTTCCCTGACTTGCCCTTTCACCTTTGACGTTGCCCAACATGTTGTCATGTCTTCTCCTGTTGCTGTTGCACAACTCCCTCATCCCCTCTTCTCCCCCCATCGTCACAACACCTTTACTATCACCTCTTCTCCCACCATGGTTGCCTCTTTTGTAGCCGTCAAGCACCACCTCCGTTGTCGCAATGCTTGTTGTCACAGTTGCCTCTTCTGCAAGCATCCTTGCAACACCTCCAAAAAATTTTCCTCCCTTGACTTGACTCACCTTGCCATGTTTCGCCTCTTCTCCCAACGTCGCATTTCTCACTCATTCTACATCAGTGACCTATGTCGGATGAAACAATCGATAGAGAAACAATAAAAGTTAAAAAAAATCAAAATATTGAATATTAAAGAATATTTACAAATTTTCTGAAATTTTTGTGACATGCATGAATAGCCTTTAAATTTTTTTTGTTTTCTGATTTTCCTTTTCCATTTCTTTTTTCATATTCTAGATTTTTGACATGTGCAAACAGACCTTAAATCACACATTGGTAGGAGCCTCATGCATTAAGTTTATATGCTTTTTATTAAAGCTCAATGAACATTTGTGAATCGTCCTGGTTAATTTAAGAGATGAACTTCATTAACATTGTTAAGAAACATACCTAATAGTGGGGTGGCAATCATACCATATCTCCTAGCTGTTGTCTTTGTTTTTTACTCCACCTTACCTACTGGTTCTGTCATCCTTATGAACCACCATCTCACCCAAGTCCCTACTAGTACTGTGTTTGTTCCATTGTATTACCATTGAAACTTGCAAGCTTACATTCTTCCTTATCTTCATTTTTATTGATATGGTGTGGTCATCTTTTCCTCCTCTTCTCCTTCCCTCTCTCTCACTTCTCCCACACTCTCTCCTCCTAGCTTCCTATCCTTAATTTGATTTAAAGAATGTGACATCAACAAACAAGGATCGATGTGTAGGAGGATTATAAACTTGTACCCTTTTGAGTCCTTGGTTACCTAACAAGAAAACACTTTCTCCCTAACTGCAAGCTTTTCAAGAGCTGCTACAATGAGATCTTATAGACAATACATTCAAGCACTAAACGTATGAAAGAGCAGTTGGTAGGGAGAAGATGTATGAAAGAGTACTTACTAATATTAAAGTTGTGAGAACACAAGAAAGAGGGGTGGAACTTTATATATCATTAACAAAACATAAAACCTCTATATATAGAGACTATACAAAGATGACAAAAAAACATTTAAAACATGTGGGATTAAACCCATGATAAACAAAAACTGTAATATATTATTTTCTCTCAAACTCTTGTTCAAGTAAGAATATCTAGTTTGCATAACATAGGACCTCTATATATAAAGGCTACATAAAGATGACAAAAAACACTTAAACAATGTGGGACTAAACCTACAATACACAAAAACCTTAATGCAGTATCTTCTTTCACACTCTCCCTCGAATTGAAGTATCTAGCTTGCACAACACAACAGATAATAATGGTAAACCTTAAATCATATGGAGGCAATAGCAGTAGAAGAACCATCGGATGATACAATCTAAAGCAAAAAAACCAAATGTTGTAGCAGAAATAACAGCAAAAGGTAATAATGGTGAACCTCCAACTATGGGGAGGCAGTAAAATAGGTAAATATGAACTACTTTTAGAAATATTTTTTGTTTTTTTTACTTCCACCATTTATTAACATAATAAAAAATTTCTCTTTTTTCCTCCACCTTTTTTTCTCTCTTTTCTTGCTTTTTTTCTTCTTTCCTTTTTTTCCTTCTTTTCTCCTTCCGCTTCATGGGTGCAATTCTAATGGGTGCAGGTGGCAAGCTACATTAGCAAAGACAGGAGAGAGGAGAGGTAGTAGTCAAGAGAGATATCCACAACAAACATTTGATAACCTCCAACTTATCAAGTAAAACTCGAAGGGCTTCATAGAATTTCTGAATTGATCTCTACTTTTTCCAATGCATAAATAAATGCTCATAAATGTCACAAATCTGAGCAATCTTGCTTTCATATGTAGTCTTTAAGGTGTCCACAATATTCTTGGTTGGTTTAACCATCATGACACTTTGGACAACTTTCTTATCCATGCAATTAATTAGGTTGTAAATCATTGCACAATCATTAGCAAATCACTCATCATACTGCAGATCTTTCATGAAAAGCCTAACCTTTTGGTGTACTTCCAAAAATGTCTCAAAGTTCTAATACCATGTGAATAAAAGGTGAAAACTTGTGTTATTCCTTCATTAGTGATGCAGTTATATAAGGTTGAGTCGTAATGTGGTACCCAATAACACACATAAATCCTAACTAAATAATCTAACAGATCCATTTTAAAGAATGTTTCTTGATTGGTATGTAGTTATCTGCTAAGGTAAGACCATAGAAATGGGTTCTCCCTGACTCCAAATTGATAGGAGTCTTGTGCATTGGGTTTGCCAAGGTGAGATACTCCAATAACACATTCTTATTTAGGCAAGGTAAACATATATTTTTTATCAATAAAAATATAGCTACATGAGCATTTATTGAACTATATTTTCGTTCATTTAATATTAAATCATGCATGGACCAATGATTGTCTACTATATGTTTAAAGGACAACGCAAAATTGCTGAATACGAAACACGAATATAGTATTATTGAAAATTAGATGGTAAAGTAGTTGTTGGAACAAAAGAAACAGGTAGAAGACATATGGCTTCTTTACATAGAGGTAACATCAAAAGAGGAAACACAAACAAGCAATGTAGGACTAACTCTCTCACAATACAAATAACCTTAATATATTATTTAGACTTTAACACTCTCTCTCTAGTTAAGCATTCAACTTGTAATAGACACAATAACATAACAAACTCAAGAACATACTAAAAAAAAACTTAATTTGAAATAAGAAATAACTTTGATTGAGCAAGAAGAACATCCAACCAGACCATCTGAGCAAAGATGACGAGAAAGAGTATCACATGAGCAATAAGAGAGGGGGTGCCCAAACAAAGAGAGGGTCACTTGTGAGAGACACTCCCTAAAGAGACAAAATAGAGAGTCAATTATAGAAGTGTGGAGTTAAGGATCGACAATGTGGTAGGAGTTGCATGGGGTGGTGGTAGGAAACAAGAAACCACCAAATGAGACTGTTAATGACAAGAAAAGAGGTTGACAACCTCACGTAGGGTGGAGCATCAGAGAACAACCCTAATAGTGGGTTGTAGCAAGAGAAACGACCTTAAAAGAGGTTGTAGGTGCCATTGTTAGGCACAAAACAACTCATAAGAGGGGTCATAGGCATTGTGCAGCAAGAAGAAAGTTGTAAGAGGGGTTGCCTATGTGAGCCAAAGTGACAATAGAGGTTGCTTGTACAAGCACCCATGCAAGCAAAAGCAACAAGAGGGGTCACCTAAGTTGTTGAGGATTTCAATGAGAAAAATGGAAAGTGGAAGACAAGAGAGTTGCCTAGGGTTTCCATGTAAAGGTTGATAGTAGTGACATTGGCAAGAGTGGAGTCGAGAAGAAGGTGAAAGAGGTGGTAGTAGTTGGTTGGGAAGAGGGTAACAACTAAGGTTTCCCTCCTCCCTACCTAAAATTTTTTACCCTTAGGGCCTGTTTGTGTCATCATAATTGGGCGGAATTAAATTAGCTAAAATTCAATAAAAAAAATTAAATAGAATTCAATTTTGCCTAGCTCGAATGTTTGTGCCGCATGGGGAACTTGGAATTAACAGGGGTCGTACATAAGGTGGGTTGAGAAATGAATTCTTAACCCACCCCATTTGAATAGACAAGAATCATGCCTTCTTCTTCGTGCACACTGCTACCTTACGACTTTGCTTGCTATTCACAAGCTCGTGATCGTGCGACCTCACCGTACGTGTTGCCTTCATCTTGCAACCTTGCACACCACGTTGACGCGCTCTTGATGCTCACTTCTCTCTGCACTCTCAATGCTTGCATCTCTCCACCATCCTCTCTCTGCTCTCCCAATGTTCCCCCCTACACACACACACACGCAGAATCTACCACTGCCCTCCTAACACAAGCATCAAATATTTATAAAAATATTATTTTATATTGAAATTATTCGGTTAAAAATAAGTTATTTAACATCTATTCAATTCTAATAGGTGTACAAACACTTTAATGCTGAATTCATTTTCATTTAATTCAATTTTGGTCGAGAAATAAATTCTCGTTAATTTATTAACGTTTAATTTTACATGCACAAACACCCCCTTAATGGATTCTCAAAACTTTCTTTGATATCATCTTAAAACAAAAGAAGGGGTGGAAGTTGTGTATCCAGTAACAAAACATATGACCTCCTCACCTTTTGCTCATTTCGTTTGATCTTTGATGCTGTGTCACTTGATTTTTCCTTGGTAGGGTTTTGGTCTAACTCCCCTCATCTTTTGTAACTTTGACTTTTGATTTGCAGACACCTACTCACCTGATGAATAAAATTAAGGTAGAGATTTCTTAAAAAAAAAAAAAACAAAACATATGACCTCTTTAGATAGAGGCAACATCAAAAGAGGACATACAAACAAACAATGTGATACTAACCTATTTACAACACAAATAACCTTAATACATTATTTAGACTCTAAAGTAGAAATATGATTGCCTTTAGTGATCATAGAGTCATTTTGTGCTATAAGTTTCCATTTCCTTTCATCCAGTCTTCAAAATATGATAGAACAAGCTGTCTTTTTCTTTGGTACAGACAAACTCAGAAGTTCACGTGCACTGGAAAGGAGCTGCTGAGATTGTTTTGGCCTCATGTTCAAGCTGGATTGATGCCTTTGGTGTTGTGCATCCACTGGATTCTGATATGGTATTTGATCTCTAATTTTTGCACATGTTAAATTTTTTTCCAAATAAAGGATTTAATTCAGTTTTTCCTTTCATCATTTTTAGATTGAATTGCTCATTTATTTTTAGGGGCTTTGGATTATTTTTTAATTAAAATTATCCATTTTATAAACAAAAAATTAATATTGGTTTTATTGATCATTAATTGGGCCATGTTTCCCAATTTATTTCTTTCTATTAGTAATGGAAAGAGTGATAGCACAATTTATTTCCAAGATGAGTAATATTAATCAGTGTTATTTCTAAATACTTGTGTCCTGAAATCCATTTTCTCTAGAATCTAGTTTCCTCTTGTTTTGTTTTGTACTGTTGGAGGTCAAGGAATCTTCTTTAGAATGGTGTTGCAGTTGTTGCTGCTCTTCTGAAAGGAGAATTTAGTCCTAGATTGCATTTGAAATTGCAGTTGGATTTATAGATTTTCAAAAGAGCTGGTTTACTAGAAAACAGTATTGTTTTAGTATTTTTTGTGAATACAAAAAAGTCATGATGACAACTTTAGAATTTTTATATAATGTTTTGATTAATTTTCTTTTTTAAAAAACACAGTATTTGAACTGAAAAGCAACTTTGTTTCCAAAAAAGTAGGAATCACTAGGTGCAATTGGAAACAATTTTTAGAAAAGCTATGTTATTTGAACATAAGCCTTAGTGGTTTTGAATTTTCTTCTTCATTTGTCGAGTGTAATTTATGGAGTATATCCAGCAGAACACTTCATAAATGAAAGATGCCTTCTATTTTCACTTAGAGGTTAAGCATCCTGGGGTTAATGCATATCGTTGGGTGGTTTCCTACACAGATGTATGTCTTGGGGCTTGGACTTGAAAAGTAGCAACAAAAATGGTTCGCCTCACTTAAATTCCTGTGTTTCCAAAAATGTAGGAAGTGCTAGGTGCAATTGGAAACCATTTTTGGTAAAAAATGCTTTCCTAGAAAAGCTTTAGTGGAATCATAATTCCAAACACAGCATTAGTGGTGAATTTGACTTTTATTATTCATCTGTCAGATCTATTTTCACTTTTTTTCAGTTATTGTCTCATTGTATTATTCAGGCCATCTGCAAAAAAGAAATTGAATAGAGTACAAGAGTGGGGGGACCAAACCAAAACCCCACTAAAAGAGTAAACTAGTAGGCCTCCCAAAATAAAAGAAAACTAAAACACCTGTCCAAATACAAGCAAAAACCATTCTAAAACAGCCAAAAATTTATCACTAAGTCCAGCCATCCACTTGCTTCTTATGTAGTCCAAACTGGGCCTCCAAATAACTGAATTCCTGTGAAAAACAAGACCATCAGCACCATTGCAGAAAAACCAAAAAAAAGAATAATGGCATATGCAACAACCTGATGGAGATCTCAAAAGAGACCTCCCAAAAAATGCTATGCTGTGTCTTTTGGTATGAATAAGCCTCCAGCCTTGACATCATAATATTCTGAAATTTAGTAACATCAATATCGAAAACTACAAGTGAAACCATCATCAGCATCTTCATATCCAGAAAAACGCAACAGTATCTCCATGTCCAGAACATTTCTGGCATCAACAATATAATTTCCAGGGAAACCTGGCAGCAGCATCTCAATATCCAGCAAATTTCTAACATCAGTGATGAAATGTTTTGGGATTTTAAGCATCAGCATCAGGATTTATTATGATTTCCATCATCAGCCCATATATTCTGGTAAATTCAAAACTACTTAGTTAAGAATTGTGAGAAAATATTTAAATTTATGCAATTTAATCAAAGATTTGATCATAAATAAAAATATATGGGAAAAACGATTTCTGTGGGTGAGCCCACATAATGGGATTATGGCTCAAGTTGTTGATAGATTGCATGAATTTTTTTAAAATTTATTTGCGTGGAATGATTGATGTTTCATCATTCTTTTCTCTTGTATAGGTAATTCAACTTAAGGAGAATATTGAAGATATGGCTGCACGTACACTGCGTTGTGTTGCTTTTGCATATAGAATTGTTCATATGGTTCAAGTACCTAATGAGGAAGAAAGACAAAAGTGGATTTTGCCAGAGGAAGACTTAATTTTTCTTGGAGTTGTGGGTCTGAAGGTATAAAATGAATGGTAAAATTACCTTTAAAAAATTGCTAAAATTATTGATGTTCGTTTTTTATCATGTATATCATGAACATTTTTCTTACCTTGTGTTGTGAGTCTTGAGACACATATATCCTCGCTCCCATAATTATATGTTTCTTATAGAATATCTTCTCATTGCTTCTATCACAATTTTTCATGCAATTTCTAATGGTGTGCTTATTCTGCTCATTGCTTAATATCATTCTTGCATTTTTCCATCCTTTTTTTACTAATCTCGTATTTGTAGGACCCATGCCGCCCAGGGGTTAAAAAGGCTGTTCAAATTTGCAAAGATGCTGGTGTGAAGGTGAAAATTGGGTTGCTCACATTGTGTATAAATTACTTTAATATTCATTTATGGCAATGCCATTGTAATAGCTGGCATTTGTGTACTACAATTTTGAAACTGATCAGTAATTGTAAGAAAACCCTGTTTCTTATGTGGAAGTTTCACAGATTTTGAAATTGGGCCTTCCATATAATAGTTGCATGGAGCAGCCACTTTACATTCCAAAAGAGATACCTTGGCTTCTTGCTGGGCAGATTGCCCATCCGATTAAGCTGCATTATTGATTTCTCAGTCATGTTTTTTTTGTAAAGTGGAAACATAAAAATGCTTAACTGGAGACAATCTTCAGAAATGAAAACACCCTAATTATTTTGGCTTCTAACTTCTACAATAGGTGCGCATGGTAACTGGAGACAATCTTCAGACTGGCAAAGCCATAGCTTTGGAATGTGGAATACTAGAATCTGAACTCACTTCTGCAGAGGAAACCATCATTGAAGGAAGAACATTCCGTGAATTATCTGATGGAGAAAAAGAGGAAGTTGCTGAGAAAATATCTGTAAGGTTTAAGGCACCATATGTTGTGCCATAACTTTGACCTGTTTATTATTCTTCATAATTTCTGTAAAATATGCAGCATCAAGAATTCATATTGATTTGTTAAGAATGCAATGGAAATGAAAACACCCTAATTATTTTGGCTTCTAACTTCTACAATAGTATGGTTCTGATTTTTGCTAAGTGTAGGATTTACTTATCAAATAATAATCAAGAAATTGAGTGTCGCTCATGTATTGTTTTCTTGTCAAAAAAGAATATCTTCACTGACCTGTGTGTTGATATTACTGGCTGAATCATTTACATTACTTTTGTGGTTGCTTTGGTGTTTTACTGCCAATTTGCACCAAATACTGAACTTCCCATCTTACTCAAGTCACCATTTGTTTTGTGGGAAGCAAAAATGACAAGAGTGTACAATAGAGTTGGATTGAGAAAGATTGAGATTGTTAATTTACCATGAAATGAAACTTACAAATGTGGGGTCAATAGCAGGGTGACTTCTTGTCTTGATCTGTTCTGGAAATTTTTGGATTGGTGTGTAAGCTTAATACTTTGAATCAAGACAACCAAAATCCCAAAACTTCAATTTTCTTCATTAGGGAGGTGAAGGACCCCCTCAGATGCAACAGTTCTAATGAAACTTAGTGCCCCACCATTACCACCTTGAGTGAGACCAATTATGAAGTTCGGCACACTCCACCATCCCCAACCAACCCACTGTAACAGCATTACTTAGCTTCTTCCTCATCATATCAAGGCCTCCCAACTCTGAATGATCAATGTGCAGAACAAGTTGGCTAACTCTGGTTGGTGTTGATTCAACAAGAAATCTTTGTAAGAAACCAACTCTTTTTGGCCAACAGCAAAGCCTCTAGACATTGATGCCTGCTTCACTTCTAACTGATGCTCCATCCCAGACCTTCAAGAGCTGAAGCTTTTACACATAGCCTCCCTGTGCTTGATGGCAAACCCAACTGTTCTTACAATGGCTGCTCCAATGGCCATTTCAAAGCACTTCAAACACTGACCAACCCTACTGACCAAAGTGCTCCTTGGAATAGTCACATTTGCACCAATAGCCACCAAAATACCCTGGTCCATCTGCCTCCAAACCCACCACGACCTATTTGTAGTCAATGGAAGAATCAGTTTTTGGCTGCTGCCAACCACCATCCATTCATCTCCATCATTGGATGGAAGGGACTGTTGCCCAACCCGTCATCTCTGAAGTTGCCTCTTTATCCTTTGATATTGTTGGGAAGCCATAATAGTTGTAAGACAACTTTGTGATTTGGCAGTTGTCCTTAGTCCTTCCAAGCTGTGGCAGGGAAACAAACCTTCTTTATAAAGATATTGGAGGTTGTAACTTGATAATGACTCCTGAGAAGATATCTGGCAACAGTTTCTGCAGTGAGTGTTGAAGATGAGGATGCCACTTCATGGACAGGCCAAAAATTTTCCTTGTAGAAATATGGAGCTGGCCAGATGGAATTGTTGTTCAATTCTCTAGTAGAGAAAAGGCCATCATTAATAAAAAGATGAAAAGTTGGTGCATGAAGTTTCCACCAATGTAAGTTTTGAAGAGGGTCTAGTAGTCATAACTTCATAACAGGGAAGTTGTTTCTTATGATTCAAACCAGTGATCCTCAAGTCACAATGAATTGATCCTTGCTTAAGATTACCCTCAAGTTAGAATGAAACATGCTTACCCTTGCACCAAGGCTTGCCATCATGCATCAAAGTAGAGTCAACTTAGTTCTTCAAGACAATTTGTCTTTGCATTGAATTATGGAGTTATGGTACATTTCTGGTCATCTTTTCATGGAATGCAACACAGACCCACCCCCCTCATGAGAAAAGTGTTAAGTAGCATTAAAATAAGGGATGCGAATCTAAGATATTTTACTTGTTGCCAGTTGTACTTTTACCATGTCAGGTTCCCATGACTGTTGTGTACCATCTATTGGATAGCCAAATGATATATATGGTAGAGTATTCCTACAAATAATAAAGTTCTCTTCTTTCCTCAGCAATAACAACCTGTGCTATAATCCCACTCATTGTCTTCTTTGTAACCATAAAAAACTACTAGGTTTGTGGATTTGATGTGGAGTCAGCTTTATGAATCAATCTCTTCTTGTTTTTGATATTTATGTTGTGCTTATCTTTGTGTTATTTTACGTCGCAATTTACAAAATGCCAAAACAAGTGGATTGTGAGTAGAGTTGTGAATTAAATATCCAATCACTAATTTTCTTGGAAGTTCAGAGTCTCCTATTATTTATTTATTTGTTAAAGTTTACATTGTGACATAATGTATTATGCAATATTTCACATTGAAACCAGCCATCATTCTCATAGCCCGTCAAATAAAGATCCACAATCTGACATGGTTTGTTTAAATTGATGTTGTTGTGCAGGTGATGGGGAGATCTTCTCCCAATGATAAGCTTTTACTTGTGCAATCTTTAAGGAAAAAAGGCAATGTTGTTGCTGTTACAGGAGATGGAACTAATGATGCTCCTGCACTACATGAGGTTTGATTTTGTTGGATTTCATTTATGTTTGCCATTTTTTTGTAAACTGAGTTACTTTGCATCTTAGTATGTTCAGGAGCTACTAATTTTCTATTGTTCATCTATCTTCATTTTGACCTTGTAGGCTGATATAGGTCTTGCAATGGGCATCCAGGGAACTGAAGTTGCAAAGGAAAGCTCTGACATTGTTATTTTGGATGATGACTTTGCTTCAGTTGTAAAGGTTTGTGTTAATGTTATTAGTGAGTGGTATCATATGCATATATAGATCCAATTTGTTCTATGGATCCTAGGATTATGTATTCGTTTATTCATTATATATACTTGTAACCCTACTGCTAATCTAACCTAATGACAATTTCCTCATAATCCACATGGTACCAGAATCACCCTAAAGAAAACCTAGCCAACCAACAAGAGCCGCCCAAGCACCATCACAGCACAGCCACCGCTGCAGCATGGAAGGCCATTTCCAGGCCTCTCCACCTCTGCCAGGCCATCTCTAGGCCTTTTCTGCCACCACTGCAGGCTCCTGCAGACAGGGCAACCACCCAGAAGTCCAGATCCAACCATGCTGGTGCTGCTAATCAGCCCTCCACTTCTTCAACTTCTCCTTTAGGTTATCGGTGGTGTTTGCAGCCCATCATTGGTTGTCCATGACTTGTGGCTGGGCTGTCCTCAACTTCTTTCTCTTTAGGGCACTACTTATATGCCCTAACTACAGCTCTCTCCAAGGCCTGAATTACTCCTTTTCTGCCCATTTTTTCTCATAACAGAAGCTTTCTGCTAAGAAATCTGACTGGATGGTGACAAAACATGGCTTCCTCAAGTGATTGGGATCCATGGCTAAGGGACAAGCCGCTATATCATGAGAACCACTTCTAGGCCCAAGCCTTTGAGATCTTGGAGGTTCACAAGGATATCAAATACATTACTCAACTCCCTCTTGATGCCAAGTACATTGTTTACAATGACTAGTTTGCCAATGACTATGTTGTGATCTCTTGGTTGGTGAATGGTATGGAAGAAGGCCTAGCATGTTTAATGTGTAGAGATCACAACAGACACTCGAGACACATACACTCAAGGTTGATCGAAGGTGGAGTAAGAAGGAATAAGAACAATCACAAGAACACACAAGGCTTATGTAGTTTGGCAATGCCTATGTCCACGGGTACTGGTCTCTCTCTATTTTCATTCAACTTCAGGATACAGTACATTGTGGGCTACAAGATCCCTTTATATTTAGGGCGGCACAAACCCTAATCCAACCATTATAGACGGTGATTGGTATCTCAGGATAGATCCAATCTAGGCTATCACTCTTCTGTTGAGAAATCACCCTCTGTTATGTTTGCTCAGACATAACGAACTTACTTCATGGTCTTCACTGGACGACAATTCAGCACATCCATTGTGTTTCAAACACAATGGACTTCCTTTGTGGTTTTCACCCTACACACCACAAGCTTCTTAGTTAGCTTTAATTGTCCACCACAAACTTCTCTGTTGACTTTGACCGTCCACCACGAGCTTGAATCTGTCTTCACACTCAACAATCTCTCACTTGAAGATTGACTTAATAACCTGCATTCACACTCATTATAGTATGTATAACAGTGTAAGCATGAGAGAATTGACCAACACCATGTCTCCATTCATCAAACAACTTGGAGACCAACTAGAGCTTTGCATAGCTCTAGTTTTCGTACATTCATTGCCTTAGTTAGCATGTTAGATGGATTCCTTGGTTCGGCTACTTTCTCTAAATTCAATTCCCCTTCCTTAATTAGTTCTTGGATAAAGTGGTACTTCATCCTAATGTGCTTGGACTTAGAATGAAATACAGGATTTTTAGCAAGAAATATGGCACTATGATAGTCATAGAATAGGTTGTTCTCACTCTATTCATGATCTAGTTCCTTTAAGGAATTCTTCAACCAGATCTTCTCCTTGGCTACCTTAGAAATTGCCACGTATTCAACTTCAATGGTCGATAGAGAGACTCTATTTTGTAGCCTGGAAGTCCAGCTCATTCAATCCCTTTAACTGTGAAAATATACCCTGAAGTGCTCTTGCTTCTATCTAGATCTCTTGTTAGATTTGAGTCACGATAATCTTGTAAAGTAACATCTCCTCTTCTGTAGCACAGTCTAATGCTTGAGGAATTGTATATGTAACGTAGAATCCACTTCACAGCATTCTAATGCTCTAGACCAAGATTTGCCATAAATTTGTTCACCACACTAACTGCATGATCTATATTTTGTCTTGTACATACCATTGCATACATCAAACATCCAACGGCTGATACATATGGTATCTTGGACATTTCAACTTTGTCCTCTTCTATAACTGGCAACTATTCCTTGGATAACTTGAGATGACTGCTAAGAGGTAGGTTCGTGACTTTAGCATATGATGGGCTTTGAGTGAGGCCAAGGTGTTTACTTGTCCAAAATGATATACCAGAAGGACTTGTGATTGTTACTTCATCCATTAAATCATCTTTCTTTTGATATTTTCACTTGAGACATCCATCATTACTCATCTTCAACTAGTTATGTCACATCCTAAAAATTGAAAACATGACAATTGCCTTAATATTAGAAGAAAAATTCACATTTCAAAAAAAAGACACGTGAAAAGCCTCTCCTTGATATTACGAGGTTAAGGTACCTGCTTAGGTTTCACCACAAAATAAAGAAAGAACAACAAAACATAGAAATTCCAATTAAACCATTGTAAACTTCTACAATCTCAGCAAAACACATAAAATTTCATGAAATTCTCTTTAAATACATAAATTTAAACTAAACAACTATCTATAACGTCCTTTCCTTGCACCAATCCAGATTCCACCAACAAAAAAAAAAAACCAGATTCCACCTGCACATTGGAACCTGAAAACAATAATAATAGCCATTGAGTAGAAGCCCAACAAGTTAATATTTAAAGTAAGATCTTAAAATACATATCACATTAAATAATAATCAATTGAAAAAAACAGTATTTGTTCTCTCTTTCATTTATCTAGTATCTTTTAGGTAAAATAAAAATATCTTATCACTTTATGTACCTTATCTTTTGACTATGGCCACACCCCTTCCTTATGACTAGGTGTACATGAAAGAATTCGTAAGTTTGTTGCTCACCGGGAGAACTTGTATTTCTTCTAATGTAATTTATGAGCTTAAATAGATTTTGAAAGTATGGTTCTAGAAGTTTAATCATGTTATACAAGATGATGATTTCAAACAATGTGTGATAGATCATTCCATATTCAATAGGTGTGGCAACTATGTATTTCTATTAGTATATGTGGATGGCATACTACTGTTTTGTAATGACACTGAAAGCGTTATGGAAACAAAGAACTTGGCCAACACTTTGTGACTAAAGACATGGAAAAGCTTAAATACTTTTTGGCCAACACTTTGTAATTTACATATGGTGAAGACAAGATGATTTTATTGCAAAGGAAGTATGCTTAAGTCTACTGCAAAAGATGCAACTTTTGGGATGTAAATTAGAAAGAACAACTACAAAGAAAATTCATTTTTGGGATAGAATGTCTATATCATTGATGGAAGCCTAATAGATACAAATTGTGCATGAGCCATGATAGTTAAATTGGCAAGGAAATCTTCATGTATTTGTTTATATCAAGAGTACCCTTTGGAAAAGCTTAACTTATAGGACCTAAAGATTGAAGCCTATTCAACAAGCTCTGGCTACACAAGTGATAAAAGATATAGAAAATCGAATTTAAGTTACTGCACCTATGTAGGTGATAACTTAGTCACTTGGAAAAGAAAGAAGCAAAGAATTATACCTAAATTGAGTGTAGTGGCAAATACAGAGTTATAGCTCAGACAGGCTATGAGATGATATGGTTGTGATTTTTACTGACAGGGTTTGGCTTTCAGGTTGATCTTCCCATGGGCTCACATTGTAACAACCAAGAAGTAATGTTCATTGTAGACAATCTCACTTTCTTTGAGAGAAGTATATAAAGGTGGACTATTGCTACATGAAAAATTTGGTGATGCTTGGCTGTATCTTTGTACCTAATACTCAATTCTCAAAGAAACTAGCTGGCATGTTTACTGAAGGATCGATCATTGGAGTATTTCATTATTTATATACAAGTTAAAGCCTTTTAGATATATTTATTCCAGCTTGAAGTGTTTGTACTATTTGTGAGTGGTATTATATGGGCATATGGATGTAATGCATTAAATGGATTCTAGGGTTATTTATTCACCATATACACTTGTAACCCTCCGAATATAGCCTAATGATAATTTCTCCCTGATTATAGTGCTGTTCCCTTTATACTGTTTTGTTATAGTACTATATCCCAAGAGATATTTAGATTACCATTTATATTTTCTCCTAGGTTGTTCGTTGGGGGCGCTCTGTGTATGCAAATATTCAAAAATTTATCCAGTTCCAGCTTACAGTAAATGTTGCAGCACTTGTAATCAATGTTGTTTCAGCAATTGCATCTGGCAATGTTCCTTTAAATGCTGTTCAGGTTTGTTAATGTCTTTTGTGCTTTAAATCAGGTTTTTGATAGTGATCCTCACCTTCTTTCTTTTGTACCCCTGTATTCTATATGCACATACGTGCATACATACATTATATAACTAAAAATGCATTTTAGCACTAGTTTCTGAAAATCACAACAGTTAAATTGCTGACTTTATTGTGCAACTATTAAAAAAAATAGTAAATCTAGTATTTGTGGCTTTTACCAATGCAGGATTCAGAGAAAATTCAATATTTGAATTGTTTGTAGTATTATATCTACTAGATTTTATAATGATAGTGTTTTTAACTAAGTTCAAATCTAAGGCTACTTTCTTCACTATGGAATGGAAAACAGTGTTGTTGTTAGAGTTACTAGTGTATATTTGTATGGTTTGAAGTGTTTTATGCAAATAACCCTTTGGCTGTGTATATCCAGTAACTCATTTGTTAATGATTAATCAAGAAAAATCATCATTTCCACATGGTATCAGAACTTTAGAGTTTAATCTCTCTTTCTTATCTCTTCGGCCTTCTTTCTGTCTTGGAACCCTAGCACCACTGCTTGCTGTAACTGATGGTCGCCTTCCCCCAACCATCATTCACTGGAACACTGGTTACAGTGCCAACCTGCAACCTTCACTTGCCTCCAACAATCACGTAAGCACTCTCCTGCTGCAGTTTCTACCTCTGCTCATCTGTGGCAGTTGCTTGCTCAAGTGACCTTTCTAGCTGTAGTTGGAAGAGTTCAATTGTAGCTTTTTTGCCATATATTAGGTACTTGCCAATTATGTAGTTGCATGTCTAACCTATGTGATATTACTTCCATTTTAATTGCCTATGGGCAACCCTATCCTATTTCTAGATAGGGTGTTGTCCTATTACCTTCTTGATGTTGCTTGCACCTTCCTTGTTGAGATGAATGTCCCCACATCCTTTTGGTCTGATGTTGTTGCTACAACTACTTATCTTATTAACCACATGCCCTCTTCCTGCTTGGGTGGTGCAATCCCGCTTCGACGTCTTACTCCTCATTAGGAGCTCTTCTCCTTGCCACCTAAGGTTTTTAGTTGTACGGCCTTTGTCAAAAAATTGTTTGTTGAGTTAGATAAATTATCCCTTCAGTCTATCCGTTGTGTTTTTCTTAGTTACCCTCGCAATTAAAAAGGGTACTGGTGTTATTATCCCTCCTTTTGTCGCTATATTGTGTCGGTTGATGTTGTCTTCTTGGAGGATACCCTATTCTTCTATAATTCTCTTACTCCCTCTCTTCCTTTTGAGCCTCTTCCTCTTCCTTCTATGGTTACTCCTCTTATACCCCCTTTGGTGTCTCAGGTGCCACCTTTGCCTTTGGCTCGGTTTCAATCTCCTTTGTAGGTCTATCATCGATGTCGTCCTCCCGCACCGCTGCCTCGCCCTAGCCCCACTTCTCCTTGTCCTTTTGCAGGTCCGCCTAACCTTGACCTACCCATTGCCATCCACAAAGGTACATGTGCTTCTACCTAGCATTCTCTTTCCCATAGCCTTTCCTATGCTACCCTTTCTCCTACCTACAAGCGGTTTGCCCTTGCCATCTCCTCTGAATCAATACCCAAGGATTATTGTGAAGCGCTTACCCTTCCACATTGGCAGTGTGCTATAGATGTTGAAATGCAGGCACTCCTAGCTCAAGGGACTTGGGAGGTCATTGCTCGCCCACCTGATGTTCCTATTGTTTGTTGCAAATGGGTCTTTGCTGTTAAACACAACCCTGATGGCAGTGTAGCTCGATACAAGGCTCGCTTGGTTGCTCAGGGCTTTACTCAGACTCCTAGTGTAGATTATGCTGAGATGTTCTCTCATGTGGCTTGTCTTAACTTTATCCGTGTGCTCCTCTCCCTGGTGGTCAATCGGGAATGGTCTATGTGTCAGTTGAATGTCTGTAATGCTTTCCTCTATGGAGATCTCTAGGAAGAGGTATTTATGGAGCAACCTCTTGGGTATGTTGCTCGGAGGGAGAATCAACTTTGCCGGTTGCAGAAGGCTATTTATGGCCTTAAACAAAGCCCACGTGTTTGGTATGCCAAACTTAGTTCTATTATGTTGGCAAATGAGTTCAAAAAATGTGTAGTTGACAATTCTATCTTTGTTTGGAAACGGTCGTTTAGTTACACCATACTTGTTGTGTATGTTGATGATATTCTCTTGACTAGTGACGATACTACAGGTGTTAGCTCCACTAAGGAGACCATATCCAAGCACTTCGATATCAAGGACATGGGCAAACCTAGGTACTTTCTAGGCATTGAGTTTGCATATGCTAAGCAAAAATTGGTTCTCTCACAACGCAAATATACACTTGACATGTTAAAGGAAACAAGACTTCTTGGGTGCAAGCTAGAGCAAACTTCAGTGGAATTTAAGCCTCAATTTTGGGGGTCTACGTCAGCACCATTTAGTGATGCAGCTCAATACAGGAGGTTTGTAGGAAAATTCATTTATCTCACCATCACCAGGCCAGATATATCCTATGTTGTGGGACTACTGAGTCAGTTTATGCAGGAACCTAAGGAGGTACATTGGAATGGTGCATTGTGTCTTCTAACTTATTTGAAGGGCAATCCTAGACGAAGACTTATATACTTCAATAATGGACATCTTAATGTCATAGCTTACACTGACTCAGGTTATGGTGGTGACAAAGGTGATAGACGATCCACTTCTAAGTACTACATGTATGTTGGTGACAACCTAGTAACTTAGAGGAGTAAGAAGCAAAGTGTTACCTTAAAATTCAGCATCGAAGCAGAATACAGAGCGATGTCTGAGGCAACTAGTGAGTTGGTATGGCTCTGATCACTCCTTACAAAATTGGGTATCCAGGTTCCTACACTGATGACTATGTACTGTGACAATCAGATAGCTATTTATATTGGCAACAATGATACATTCCATAAAAGGACCAAACATATTGAAATTGATTGTCACTATATTCAAGAGTTAGTTGAACGTGGCATTATTTGTACACCCTACACGAGATCTTCAGATCAAGTTGTAGACATGTTTACCAAGAGTATTAGTGTAGGGGTGTTCAATCTCTTTTATAACAAGCTAGGAATGTATGATATGTACCTTCCAGCTTAAGGGGGAGTGTTAGATAGGATGATTAGTGTATAGATCCATTTACCTGTTTAATCGGTGTATATACCTCTTGTACACCTTGTGATTAGCAATACACTTATTACTTTCAACTGTAAGTAAATGACCAAACCACCTAATTGATTCCCTTATCTTATCTTCAATTGAAGCAACCTCTACTCTATTTCTAATTATGTAAAATTGTGAATATGGTTTTTTTTTTCTTGCTAAAATGTTGGATCTTTTGTTACAAAAATTTTACATCAAATTTAATCTCAATTTGTCTTATTCAAGCAGCTTCTTTGGGTTAACCTAATCATGGATACTCTTGGAGCACTTGCATTAGCCACTGAACCTCCGACTGATCACCTTATGCACAGAAACCCAGTTGGTCGAAGGTTGGGCAATCTGATAAACTAATCATATTAGATATAGCACAATTTTGGTTTTTATACTTTGCAATCTTTATTTTGTCTTTTTCAGTTATCAGTATGAAATTGTTTGATGTATTGGAAAACTACAATCTATCCCATCTGTTATGTTTTGTTAAAAAAAAAATCCACTGGAGCCTATATTGACGAAGCCTATAAAGCACGGATTGTTGCTTTCTTCTTTCCTTGTGTATGTGCTCCCTTCTGATACATTTTGTAATTTTTTTTCTCAGGGAACCTCTAATTACAAATATCATGTGGAGAAACTTGCTTGTGCAAGTATGTTTCCCTAAAATATCACATGTTTAGTTTTTGTTGCCATTACAAGTAAATCTCAGGAAATCTTCATTTTCTCTTTTAGGCCTTCTTTCAAGTGATCATCCTCTTAGTTTTCAACTTTGGCGGCAAAAATATTCTGCATTTGAATCATGAAAGCCCAGAACATGCAGATAAAGTAAAAAATTCGTTTATATTCAATGCTTTTGTTCTGTGCCAGGTAAGCGAAAAAAACTGAACTGCATTGACTACAAACTGTTCTCTCTGTGATTTTTCATGGGTTATTTCTATGAATTATTTCTTTTTTATTCGCCAGCTAATATTTAAGTAAGAACATCAAGCTATAGAAACACCTTGTTTCTTTTTGAATGCATTCTTGTATTGTTTTATATTTCCAAATGTTATTATTTGATTCTGATTGTAATACTTGTTAACTAGAGTAAAATTGCTTGGATCAAGTATCCATCTGTTCACTCTATATAAGTACCGTGCAATTACCTTTTAGTTTGTTGCTTGTGGTGCTGAGGAAGGTGAAACATGGACAGAAACAAACGAAGAGAAATAATTCATGTTGCTACTTCATATAATCAGATTACAACATTTATTATTTTTGTTACATGTGATCTTGAGAAACGTAACTAATCAACTATATCATTTACTATTAGCTCTCTAAAAAACTGTTCTTTTCTAACCCGTTTTCATTTTCTGTTTGTTGTACTCCATTCAATGTATGCCTTCTCATTCAAGCCCAGTGGTTTAGTCTTGCATTGTTGAAATTTAAAATGAAACATAGATTAATATATAGATGAAGATCTCCACTCATTCAATTTTAGATGTCTATATTTCAAAATGTTATCAAAATAAAGAAGATCTAAGTATGCTTATATACATCTACTTGATACAAAATAAGAGATACTTATAAAACATAATGAATGTTACAGGGAAAAGTGATGAATAGTCTCACATTGATAAAACTTAAAGTAAAAAATAGACTCAGTTGTTTTTGAGTTGAATATCCACGTTTCAACAAGGTATTTGTTCATTTTATTAATATTTTGGCGGTACACACCTTTGCTTTATCATTCTTATTATCTCCAAATTTTTTCTCCTAATGTATCGAAACACAGCTTTTTTACTTCAAGAGAATCTTCATCATATCATCTTTTATTGACAGATATTTAATGAGTTTAATGCTCGAAAACCTGATGAACTGAATGTCTTCCATGGGGTGACCAATAATCACCTCTTCTTGGGGATAGTAGCAATAACTCTTCTTCTTCAGGTTATGTTCTATTTCATATTCTATGCCCTTTCTAATTCATTTAACTTCTTGATTAAATTCATTCTGAGGAATTACTGGTACAGATCTTAATAATTCAATTTCTTGGGAAATTCACTGATACTGTTCGACTTAATTGGAAACTTTGGCTTGTTTCATTTGCCATTGCCTCTATAAGGTAAGTTCTATTTCTAGTGATCATTCAAATCCTAATATCTCATTGTATGAGATGCTTTTTGCAATTATTCCTTAAGGGATTTGATTGTTTTTTCCTTTTTATTTTTATATATCTAAAAGAATGGAAAATATCTATTGTTTTTTATATATGCCAAAGAATGCCACGTATATCTATCTACATTATTAAAAACTCTCCTATTCCAACCCCATGGACCAACCTTTTCAAGAACAGCTAAAATACCACGATCAACATCAAATTCCTAATCTAATTGTTTTGGATTTCCAAAAAAAATATTTCCCAATCACAGGATCATTTTCTTTAAAGTAATCCAAAAATGCCATTTGTTAGACAAGACAAAATAAGGTGGAAGTTGAATTGATTTCATTCATAAGTATAAGGCCTTTTTATATGAAGGCTATATTAGGATAACAAAAGACACAAGCAATATGGATTAAACCAAAAATACATCAAATCCTAATACAACATTTAGACTTTGAAAGTCTAGATATTAGGATTAATGTGTAAATAGATTTAGTCTTCCATTGGTTAAATGTCATGTGTTGTTTCTATGTAACCTCTATATAAAGAGGTCTTATGTTTGTGAATGATATATCCAATATTCTATGTATTTCTCTTTTCGACATGATATTAGAGCATTAAGTTTGAGAGTTCAAATAGAAAAAACCTTAGGTAGGGAGGAGGGAAAACTTAATCATCGCCCTCCTCCCAGCCATCCTACCCTCCACTTCTTCCCTGTCACCTTTATACAAAAGCTCTAGTTGTTGTTTCCTCCATGTTCATTAATCCAGTTGTCGCCACCTCTTTTTCACCCCTTCCCGACCCCATTGATCTCCTGATCCTCATCATCTACCTCTTTCATCATTGTCACACCTCCTCAAGCCCCTGTCAAGTTCCACCACTCTCTCTTTGGCCTGTAGCTTCACCATTATACTTATGGAAGGTGACATCTCTGTGTGATCTCCAATAGGCACTCTCCACTTCCTACGCATGTTTATTGCCTCCTTTATCAACCTCCATTGCTTCATTTGTGGCTGCCAATCACTCTATCATCTCTTATTCAACAGAGTCTAACACTTTCTCTCAAATTGAAACATTTGTCTTATAATAAACTCAAGTAAAAATATAATAAACAAGAAGATATAAAACAAATAGGCAACTAAAAATAGTAATGATATTGTGTAAGCAACAAAAATGGTCAAATACTAATTGAACACATTAATAAGTGTACACATTATTTCATTGTTGACATTATGACTCAAATACTAATACAATTATTGTCAATCATCCAATAAAAAAGAGATTTAATGTTGATTTTTTTAACTTGAGGTATTCTACAAACTTCAAATATCATGGAGAACACATGATTGACGGAACAATATTGCTACAATGTTGACACTCACTTGAAAATAAATAGATAATTAGTTGGAGATTGTGAGTATTAAACATTTTGTCTTTTTTAAAAAACTTTCACCATTTTTTTATTTTTTTTCAACACTTCTCTCTCTCTTTTTTTAAATATTGCACGTACTCCAATCTTCTTTTTTTCCTTTTTCTTCCCCTTCTCCTTTCTCCTCTTTTGACTGCAATGACTATCTTGCCGCTGCAACCCTAATGGGTGTTGGTGAAGTTGAAGTAGGTGAAGCACTGATGTTGATGGTGGTCTGAAGGTGCGAGACTGCCTTTGATTAACAAGAGAGGTCGCTACATGTTGGGTTGCCAACAACGGATGGACATTTGGGTTTGTTAGAGTCCTTGGCAACCGTCTACACCATCTTCACCACCCACTTGTTTGTCACCTTCTTTTCTTCGAGAGCTTGGAGTCAGCTTTCACAAAAGAGAGGCGACCTTTGTGAGGGTTCAGGTGGTGGAGCTCTGGAGAACATTGAATGAGGTGATCAGCATAGGGAAGGTGAAGATGGTGTTGATGGTGTTAGAAGGGTGATGGCTAAGGTTATTCCTTCCTACCTAGGATTTTCTCTTTTAGACTCAAAATTTAATGCTCTAATGTCATGTTGGAAATAAGAAATAAGGTGAAAGTTGAATTAATTCCATTCACAAGGATAACAAAAGACAGATAGGTAATGTGAGACTAAATTTGCAATACACAAAACCTTAATACAACATTTAGACTCCAACACTCTTGAATCAAAGTCCCAATCTATTTAAATTTCAATCATTTCTCTCTTAAAAACAAGTTAAACTATATTTAGTATAAGTTTAATTTGTGAAACATTCGAATTAACTTATCCAAAATCATCTATTGCGTGATGTTTGCTTCATCCATTGCTAGATTTTAATTAAAAAATATTTTTTTCCTGCAAACTTGCATGTGTATATTATATATATGAATCCCAAACTGATGCATGCCTACTGGTTGGCATTTAAAGATGAGCTCAGATCTCCACACCTGGGAACCTATCCTCAGGGGATACTTTAGAGGGAGGAATGCTTCTTAATAACTGTGATGTTGAAAATAGATACATAGAATACCTATGTAATTTCATGTGTTATTGAGATCTTGATTTCTTTCCCAGCTGGCCACTTGCCGTCATTGGGAAATTGATGCCAGTTCCTGAAACTCCTGTTGGTGAATATTTTGCTAGACGATTTAGTCGACAAGAGACTTCACAAGGTGATATATTCTTTAAGGTCCATGCACTCAATACAACTTATTATTTACTTTATTACTAGTTTGTGTTGCAACAATGTTGCAGGTGATGGAATAGATTTACCTCAAGCTAACATGCCATAGCAGAAGCCGTTGGATTCTGTCTGATGGCATTGCCTTTCTCGTACGGAAAAAAAAAATTTCTGGATTACAAGTGGAATAAGTGATGAATTATGGCAAAAGATTGTGTGGTTCTAATATAAGTGTACATTCCCTCGTACTGTCTCAATGTGCCAAAAATTATGAAGTTCCTAAGAACCGTAGCTTCTTTTCCCAGCATAGCTTTACGTTTGTTTTGCAAATTGCAACGTACCAGCTACTTCTACTCAAATATTGTTTCTGTCAATATTTGGAATCGAAGTGTTTACATAGTTTGTTTTGTATATAAGGTACTCATATGATTGTTTCTGCTGTGTAGAACATATGAAACAAAAAGTTCCGAATTAAAGTTTTTTCCCCTTACTAATTCTGGGCAAGATGTCTATGGATGCATAAATCCAGCATAGTTGCAGATGCTTCTTTTTTATTAATAAATATATTAAGGAAAAACTGATTGTATAGATTTTAATACTAGATACCTATAAATGCAGGGTGAAATTTTACCTTAAAATTAAAAAAATTGCTTTTCATTGATATAAAGTCTTAAAATCCAACATATTGTACTACATATCTATAAATATAATAAAAACTTGAGTCATGATCCCACTATAGAGTCAATCATATGAAATTTTTTCTCCTAAATATTTGTATTTATTATCAATTTTGTGGTTAAATTACGTAAATTTAAATCTTTTCTTACAATTTCTAATCAAATAATTTTAGGTTTGTTTTTACCTCTTTAATTTCTTTTACACTACTATCTAAATTGATATTCTCTTATTTTATTTTCAATAGGTGCAACTCTTACTTTATTTTTAATAAAATTGTTTTTAAGTTTATCCCTTATATGGCAGGTATAATATTTTGGTGCTCATAGGAATAGTGTTGTGAGTGTCTCTTAAAATAAGTTTTTCTTTTTTATTAATGGATGATATTATCATTTACCAGAGGTTTATCCATGAATTTACAAGAGACTCCTACAGCATCACGTTATTGGAGGAAGACATTGCTCTATATAATATTATCATTCATCCATTTAAATATATGCATCTTAGTAATACTAATTTTGTTTATATGGTCATTTTACCATTTAGCATTTTGAATTGTAAAGTATAATTGAGTGAATAACAGTTTTACAAATTTTTTGTTTTAATTTTAAAGATATCCTGTTACATGATAATTCAAAAATATTTCTTGACTTTATCTTACTTTAATTATACGAATGCACAGGGAAAATTTTCACTTAAATCAAACAATCCTTATTCGTTGATACCCATAAATGCACGGTGATAATTTTCACTTAAATAAACAGAAGGTGGGTGCATTTATATAGACCAATGCCCATAAACATTCACTGTTTTTCACTTTTTGTAATTATTGAAATTAGAATACTTTAATATCAAAGAAAGTCTAGACTTTTTTTTGTAAAATTTTAACATAGTATTATTTACGAGTAATTTGTTTTACTCTAGGAATCGTTGAAATTGAAATTAGTTTCGTAAATAAAATTAAAAATGTATAATAATTTATATAATAAAAATTTATAAGTTAAAATTTATATAATAATATTATTATTAAAAATAATTTTAAAATTTTAAAAAAATTACTATACCATAATTTCAAAATGAAATCGTATAGGACAGAAGGAAGTAACGAACCATCGCATAACTTCGGAGGACTAGAAGCTACTGTCGTTTGTTCATTCGTCGTCCCCACTTTCGTGCGCTGCATCAACTCCGGCGGTCGAAAATCCTCCACCCACCACCACATCGGCAAGTCTCCGATCTACTACTCGAATTTCCACTCTACTGTTGGTTTCTCGTCTCCTGGAGCTTCAGATCTGAGAACCGATTCCCTCCGAGGTACGCCCACGTCTACCATTTCCCTTCGACTCTCCGTTTCCAAAACCTAGATCTGTTAGATCCGTGAACGCGTTATTCTCTCGTCAATTCCGGAGATTCGGTAGCTTTTAATCTGTCGCGCGCTATTCCGATCTGAGATTGCCTCTGTCGTAGTAAGAATAGTAGAATTTGAGAGCAGGATGAGCGAGAAGTCGTGCTCTTTGCTCGTCTACTTCGATAAGAGCACCCCGGCCCTCAGCAACGAGATCAAGGAGGCGCTCGAGGGCAACGATGTGGAGAACAAGGTGGAAGCGATGAAGAAGGCGATTATGCTTCTTCTCAATGGGGAGACCATTCCCCAGCTGTTTATCACCATCATACGGTACGTGCTGCCATCAGAAGACCACACAATCCAGAAGCTCCTACTTCTGTATCTGGAGATTATCGAGAAGAAGGATTCCACTGGGAAGGTCATCCCGGAGATGATCTTGATTTGTCAGAACCTGAGGAACAATCTCCAGCATCCGAATGAGTATATCCGTGGTGTTACGCTGCGGTTCCTTTGCCGGCTTAAGGAGACGGAGATTATTGAGCCATTAATTCCATCCGTGCTTGCTAATTTGGAACACCGGCATCCGTTTATTAGGAGATATGCAATTCTTGCTATCATGTCTATTTATAAGCTCCCACATGGGGAGCAGCTACTTGTCGATGCACCAGAGATGATTGAGAAATCACTCTCGAATGAGCACGATGCTTCAACAAAGAGGAGTGCCTTCTTGATGTTGTACCAGTGTGCTCAGGATCGTGCTGTCAGTTATCTACTTTCACGTGTGGATAGCATTCCAGACTGGGGTGAGTTGATGCAGATGGTTGTGTTGGATCTGATTCGCAAGGTATGCAGGACAAACCGTAGTGAGAAGGGAAAGTACATTAAGATTATAATTTCATTGCTGAATGTCCCCTCAACAGCTGTTATATATGAATGTGCCGGAACACTTGTATCTCTTTCGTCTGCTCCTACTGCTATCAGGGCTGCAGCCAATACCTACTGCCAGCTACTGCTTTCGCAGAGTGATAACAATGTGAAGTTGATTGTCCTGGACAGACTTAATGAGCTCAAGATCTCTCACCGAGAGATAATGATTGATATGACGATGGATGTTCTTAGAGCACTTTCAAGTCCTAATCTTGACATCCGCAGGAAGGCTCTTGACATTGTACTTGAACTTATAACTCCAAGGAATATTGATGAAGTTGTTCTTACCCTTAAGAAGGAAGTTATAAAGACACAAAGTGGAGAGCTGGAAAAGAATGGGGAATACAGGCAGATGCTTGTCCAAGCCATTCACACCTGTGCCATCAAATTCCCTGAGGTTGCTAGCACAGTTGTCCACCTATTAATGGATTTTCTTGGAGATGGCAATGTGGCTTCTGCGATTGATGTGGTGCTGTTTGTGCGTGAGATTATCGAGACAAACCCCAAGCTCCGGGTATCTATTATCACAAGGCTGTTGGATACCTTTTACCAGATTCGGGCTGCAAGGGTCTGTTCTAGTGCCCTTTGGATAATTGGAGAATATTGCCTTTCACTTTCTGAAGTGGAGAATGGGATTTCCACGATCAAGCAGTGTCTTGGAGATCTCCCATTTTACACTGTCAGTGAGGAGACTGAAACCACAGATACCCCAAAGAATTCTCAACAGGTGAACTCCTCTTCCACTCTTCCTTCAAGACGGCCAACTATTCTTGCTGATGGAACTTATGCTACACAAACTGCTGCTTCTGAAACTGCTATTACGGCTCCCACTATTGTTTCTGGGTCATTAGCATCACCAGGAAACCTTAGATCCTTGATCCTGACTGGTGACTTCTTTTTGGGAGCAGTAGTAGCCTGTACGTTAACCAAGCTTGTTCTCAGACTTGAAGAAGTTCAACCTTCCAGAGTTGAAGTCAACAGAGCATGTACGGGAGCCTTGTTGATTATGGTTTCCATGATACAACTTGGGCAATCATCCTATTTGCAATATCCAATCGATAATGATTCTTATGATAGAATAGTTGTTTGTATAAGACTACTCTGCACTGCTGGTGATGAAATGAGGAAGATATGGTTGAAATCATGCCGTCAGAGCTTTACCATGATGCTAGAAGAGAAACAATTCCAGGAGACCGAGGAGATCAAGGCAAAGGCTCAAATTTCCCATGCTCAACCTGATGATCTGATTGACTTCTACCATTTGAAGAGTAGAAAGGTATGAACTTCTATATCATACTTTCACTACTTTGAACTGAGCACTGGAACTTGTGATTCATGGTGAATTTATTGAATCACTAATACATATAAAGGGAAATTTCCTTTTAATTGACTGCAGAAACTTGTTATTCATTGAGAATTTTTGAATTTCCTATATATATTAAGGAAAGATATACATATATTTCAAGAGATGTCATAAATTAGCAATGAACTCTATTCTTGATATTACAAGCTGACTATTCAAGAAATGACTAGCATCTCGATTAAAGTTAAATGTTGTATTTGTCATGATGCTTCACTTTCATGATAGTTATCTTCATCTTTTTGTATTAACAAATTTTTAAATAATATGTGCCTTAGATGATCCTATAGTTTTGTCATTTTTGTGTTTATTTAGAATGAATGTTATGAACAGATTTTGGTGATTTATGTTTTTTTAAATTTTATTGGGTGTTAATATTTGAATTCAACATGCGTTCTATGTCTACATGTTCCCATTATTCTCTGATTTCTTTCAAATGAATATTGAAGGACATAGAGGATGTAATTAGCCTGTTCATATTTCTGAGCTTTGTTTTTGGATTTAGCAAAATTACAAACGAGAAAATGAAAAACATGCATGCTGTGGAAGAACATTGATATGCCTTGCTTTTATTGTGTGACATCCTGGAGACTAATCTAGGAAGTGGAAGGGCCCAGGCAAATTTTCTCTGGGCATATGAATTGATACATAGAAATTTGAAATCAATTTTATGCTTCATATATTCTGATATTATTTATATTAAAAACACAAACCATCTTTAGTTTATTTGCATTGGCAAGGAGGTATAATTTGCTTTGATCTTGAACCAGTAGTGAATGAGACATTCATAAGCTTATTTGTATTTTGATATTATAATAGCTTCTTAATGATATTTCTCACAAGTCACAATGCCTGCGTATGTAACGTATATAGAATTTTATATGCCCGGCCACCTACTTTGAGTGCTTTTCCATCAGATTCTGACAGAATCTTAAGTTCTTAACTATGTCAATTTTACTCAGTATCCTATTTCTGTTTTGAGTTGACAGGGAATGAGCCAACTTGAGTTGGAGGATGAGGTTCAAGATGATTTAAAACGTGCTACTGGAGAGTTCATTAAGGAAGGGGATGATGCAAACAAGCTGAACAGAATCCTGCAGCTCACAGGATTCAGTGATCCTGTCTATGCTGAAGCATATGTGGCAGTTCATCATTATGACATTGTTCTTGATGTCACAGTCATTAATCGAACCAAGGATACCCTTCAGAATTTGTGCTTGGAACTGGCAACAATGGGAGATCTGAAACTTGTGGAGCGACCACAGAATTACACTCTGGCACCAGAATCAAGCAAGCATATTCGGTCCAATATCAAGGTTTCTTCAACTGAAACTGGAGTTATATTTGGCAATATTGTCTATGAAACTTCAAATGTTCTTGAACGAAGAGTAATTGTTCTAAATGACATTCATATTGATATCATGGACTATATCTCTCCTGCTAATTGTGCTGATGGTATATTCAGGGGCATGTGGGCAGAATTTGAGTGGGAAAACAAGGTAAGTTATAATTTTATATTCTCAAAGAAAATGTGGGTTATTTTATTTTTATGTAGTTATCAATGTAAATTTCATGTTTCTTTGGTGAGGAAAAGTTTATTGCATGTCCTTTTATTCTTGTTATTAAGTTATTTGACCTTCATTTATTCGATTTTGAATTGTGTTCCAAAGACTAAAAAATGGGCATCATACACATTGACGAAAAGAACATTAACCTGCCATTAAATGTCCTATTTCTTTTTAATGATTTTCAATGCCTGTTCCAACTGGAGAAATTATTCCGAAATCCATTTAAGTGGCCATTTAACAATCTTTTTTTTCCTTTAACCATATTTTTTTCCTTTTTATATAACAATGATGTACTGCTTGTTACTATTGAACTTCCTTGAAGAGTAATGTTGGAAAGAAATATTGATTTTTTTATCAAAGATCCTCTCGCATACATCAATTCACATCATTGTGGCACTTTTAGTTTAGACTTTAGATTCTGGCCCACATATTATGAAATACTACAATTATAATAAAGAAATGAAGCTTCCTTGTCAGATTTTTAAGTAATTTTTAAAAATATTGTACATTTTATTACATTTTTACCAAAACACAAAAATTTCAAACACTTATAGATGAAAAATAAATAAATAAATATAACCCAATACCACCATGGAATCTCTCACTCCCTCTCCCTCCCTCCCTCCTCTCTCTCTCTCTGAATTTTCTCTTGATCTCTCTTCTCTCTCTCTCCCTTCAATTTTTTCTCTCTTTCCTATGTTCTTCTACAATACCACTAACCACCATGTGCACCACCCTATCAGTAACTTCACCACATTGCTACCACTTTATCATATCCATCACTTCAATAATAACTTTTTTAAGTTTTAATAAGTAACCTATGCAAAACACAATGCCATTGCTAGTGAATACCTAAATTAAGCATTTTAAGCATAATGGTAGGATGTTGAAAAGTTAAGTTTCTGTAGTCGTAGTTTGCAGTTAACTGGACTCTACTTTTGTTGATGACATCACGACTGGCTTAGACGCTTTGTTATAAGTTCAATGCATGGACATCTCTAATAAAAATGATGAGATCACTCCATGAAATCAAAACAACCAGATCTAAACTGCAGATTCACAGGGATGTTGTGCACTTTGAAATAAACCCTAAACTCTTTTCTGTTTGACCAAAAAGTATGTTCAAAAGTGAAGTGTTTGTGCTTGTTTTTCATTGGAAAATACGTTTTATTGGTTTCCATCATAAGTTTCAATGTTTTCATTACCTTTTCTACCTAAAAGGTTGGAAGTTTAATGGAATATATTTTCTGTTGATTTCCACAGTTTTTGATGTCAAAGGAAAAATAAAATTTAGTGGTCTCATTTTCCATTAGTTTCCCTTTGGTTATATTTTTTTCGTTTCCTTTGATTTTCTTGGCACAAACACCTCCAATGACATAAATGTACAATTACCGTCAATATCAACTCAGTTAGGTATAGTTTTTGTTCATACACAATTTACTATTAAAGAGGTATGAGCTACATCACTTATGGAAGCAAACTTCCTATTTGCCATTATAGAGGTAAGGCCCAATGTATATTTAAGCCTTCCTTCCACACTGTTGGGAGCCTTCTGCGTGCCCTTTTTATGAGTCCTTGATGCTATATTTTATAGAAAAATTAAATAAGACTTATCTTTTCTATGTAGACAATTGTGACAGAAATCAGTCTTGTTTCTTTAATTCATTTATAACCTCCAACTCACTGATGGAAGCTACTCATAAATTGCATGCTACCTGTTACTGTGAAATTTCAGGTTTTCTTCTGTTACTGCCATCAATTTGCATTATCTACTCAAGGATCAAAATCGTCTTG